>PVJH01022580.1:0-36362 GCA_004026705.1 Nesogale talazaci
CCTCCATCGGACAGGGCTCACCTCCTAAAGGGTAAAGTTATGTCTTTACCCTCCTAATCTTTACAGGTTCGTACACAAACCCCACTGGGTTTGAAAACGCATTCTTCTAGCTCTCCTGTAGCATTTCAGAGGATCGGATTTTGACAAATACCATCAGATGACCTATCAAAGGATAAGTGATCCCTGGTGAGTCCTCAATCCAGAAGATCCAGCTGTGCTTGGTGCATTGTCTGCCCCAGGAATTCTCCCATCACCTCTGGTTGAAAATGACTCTTGACAGGATGACAAAGGCTTCTTCGCCTCTGTGGTCCTCACCCCAGCCATCATTTATTAAGGTGTCCGAGTGTTTCCGAGCACTGAGCTTATTTGTGTGCAGAGATTTTCTCATTTGATCTTTATAATAGCTCTTTGCAGCAAACCTCAGCCCACTTACAAGTTCTGAAATGTACCCACAAGCAGGTTCGGAAACTCCCCTGGGTTCCCTTGCAGGGGCCTCCTCAGACCCGGCTCACCTTTCGCTGTTGCCTACAACCCTGGCCAACAGCTGGTCTTGTGACTGCTCAAATCCACACTGTTTACTAAGAAAGAAGCTGGTTTGTTACGACGCCTTGTTTATTGCTGAGGGTGTGTCCCACTGTGGAAGCTTGCAACGTTTTCCTCCCCACCCCTCTAGGAGGATGAACAGCAGAAATGTGGGTAAAGGGAGACAATGACCAATATTAGATATGAAAATCATTTATAATTTATCAAGAGGTCATGAGGATGGTTAAGGTGAGGGAGAGAGAAAAAAGGCACTGATACCAAGGGCTCAAAAAGAAAGTAAATGCCTAGAAAATGATGATGGCAATATATGTGTACAAATAGGCTTGATACAATTGATGTGTGGAATGTGATAAGGGCTGTGAGAGCGCCTCCAATAAAATGATTTTTTTTAATTTTCCTGTTTGCCTGTTGCATATAATTCTAAAGAAGGGTCTATATTTTTAAAAAGATAAAGGGTTTACAAGTCTTTTAAATGCATTTTTAAATGCTGATGGTTTGGCATATTAAAAGCACTTCTGCCCATTGTCTACAAACTCTGTCCAGAGGAACCATTAGACATGATATGCAGGTGTTATTTCAAAAATGCATTTCTTCATCACAAAACCTCCTCCGTCCATGACACTTTCCGTTCCCTGCCGTTTCTATGGCAACCCGGCATCCTCAGCCACCTCCTCTTTGCTGGCACCAAAAGACCCCCTCTCACCAGTCCTCCGACTTGCTCTGAAATGCACCCTTCAATGCAGAACACAACAGTCAGCATGTAAGTGTGACAGGACCCGAAGCCTCTCTTATCTTTCCAGCTCACATGTTGGAAAGAGCGCAACTATCAAGAAATATTCACAGTTACTAAAAAAGAACCCAGCAGGACTCTGGGGTCTTCAGACTCAATCCAAGACCCCTCACTCCTGTTAACCTTCTCCTGCTACTTACCAGTGACGAAGAGACCCTGTCAGAGATACTGTCACACACAAGAAAGGCACAGTTCAAAAGCGCAGACCTTTTCTGAGTTTGGTGTTATTATTATTTTTTTTCTCCTAAAAAGAAGCCCCTAGCACTTTCATCTCCAGAGCATAATATGACAAAGCCTTTTGTTCACATCACACAATCGAGTAAACCCTGTGCTCAGATCTGTCAGGGCAGAGGCGGAAGAACCCTTTGAGCTGCCTGGTGTTCATCCAGGCTTCACACTAGCGTTAGCTCCACGTGGGGTTAGAAACACTCCCAGAGCCACCGGGACAGCTGCAGCGAGTGCAGAGCACGAATGGCCATTCACTTCTGGACGTAAGCCATGCTTCCTGAAGTACATCACTTGTAGCATATGATGAATTGCCTGTTTTGCGGTCGCTTCTGTAATTACTTGATGACTAGTGCAGTGGCATTGCATTTGTTACCTAGGAAGATGAAAAGATTAACGCTCTGTACTGCTGTGTGAACTAAGTACCTGTTAGAGTCCACACACACACACACACACAGACACACAAGTGCCCTTTTGGTTTTTTTTCTCTAGAGAACCCTGAGTAACACACTGGCCTAATACAGGAAGTTGGAAGTCAATCACACATGGATTTTTTAAAATAAAAACTTTTATGTTTGATTTTTTTTAAGTTATTATTAATTAGGAGTTAATACATCTCATTCCACAGTTCAATCTCATCAGGCAGGATTATACAATTGCTATCATAATCAGTTTCCAACCATTCACCACTATATACCCCCCCTACCTTGCTGAAACACTTATTCCACTTGCTATCCCTTTTAGGTTCGTAAATCCTGAGTTTCATATACCAAAAAAAAAACTACAGAAAAACATATAACACACTTCAAGAGAGTGATCTCCAATGACATGAGACCTCTGAGATCAACCTTAATATGAACAAAATAGAGACCAAGCAAAAATACAGATAATGTTGCAAACATTATGGAGTCCAGTGTGCACCAAAGGAGGGGATGAACTGATGAATTTTTAACTCCTCTTGTCAGGTTTGTTTTACAACCATGGTCTCATAGGATATTTGCCCTTTTGTGATTGACTGACTTCACGCAGCATACTGTTCTCCAAATCCACCCACAAATAGACTTTTAAAAATAAGCAATGTGTTCAAAATTTTATATGAAGACAAGATGAAGAACTTAATCAGAGATGTAAAAACTACATCTATACTTGTATATGTATAATGTAGAAAAAAAAACTCAACAAGTTGTTCCAACTCATTGCGATGCCTCAGAACAAAGCCTCCTGAGGATGAAACCAAATAGATTGGAGACCTGCAGAACCCAGACCAAGGCTGGATCATCCCCACAGCCTCATCAGCAGCAGCCAGATGCAGAAGGCCATGCGCCAGCCTCTGCTCCATCCGCCCCTGCGTTGTGGCTGTTGGGGCTAAATTATCGCTTTACTTTACAGATCTCTGGATTAAGAGGAAGCATCACTGGACACAGAAATCATCACCCTTCTTCTGACCAAATGTGAGATATGGACAAACAGGTATATTTCTCTCATAGGAGGGAGTGGGAGCCAAACATTTAGTGAGCAGAAAGGTGGACTGTGTTCATCGTTCATGCAGCTCACTAATATTTTTCACTCTGTCTCCCAGAGTAAGAAGCCCTAGTGTCTTTGTGACCTCTATGTTGGGCTACTGACAACAAGATCAGCAGTTCAACTCCACCAGTCTGCTCCTTGGGAGAAAGATACGGCTTTCTGCTCCCAGAAATCTAACAGGTCGATTTTATTCTGTCATATGGGGCCACTATGAGTTAGGATGGTGGTGATGGCAGTGAGTTTTGAGTTTTTCAGTCTCACAGAATATGGTACTTCCTGCCCACCCCTGTCGCCACTTCCCCCAGTAGCTCCATGGGGCGAAGTAGTCTTTCCTGTAAAGCTGTGAGTGGAAGTGATGCGTCACTTCTGAGCTCTCTTTTCCCTCTGGCATGGGGAGCAGCACCAATCTGTCATCCTTGGTCTTCCCAGGTCTATAATAAGCAGAGCCTCTCCTGTCCAGGCTAAACATGGTCAGTGGCCAAGAAATAGCCTTCGCTGTTTTGAACTTAGCTTTGAGGGGTGTGTGTGTTTCTTTATTTCTTTTTTAAAAGATCATTTTATTGGGATCTCTTATGGGTCTGATTGCAATCCATCCATCCATCCATTGTGTCTAGCACATTTGTGCATATGTTGCCATTTTCAAAACATTTTCTTTCTATTTGAGCCCTTGGTATCAGCTCACTTCCCCCACCTCCCCCTCTCCCTTCCTCATGAACCCTTGATAATTTATAATTTTTTCATGTCTTACACCAACCATTGTCTCCCTTCACCCACTTTTCTGTTGTCCGTGCCCCTGGGAGAGGGTCATATGGCAAACATTGTGATCAATTTCCCCTTCCTTTTCCTTTCCACTTACTCTCATTATTGATCCTGGGGCGTTTATCTGTTGTTGATTCCGTGTTTCCCCTCTTATGTGTACCAGTGTACATGTTCTGGTCTAGCAGAATTTGAAAAGTAGAATTAAGGTCATGATAGTGTTGGGGAGGAGGGAGAGAGTAATAAATCATTAAAGAACTAGAGGAGAGATTTTTTCTTTTTCGGTGCTTATACTGCACGCTGGCCAGTTCATCTATTTCTTCTGCTCCTTCTGTAAGGGATGTCCAGTAATCTACCTACGGACTTTGGGCCTTCACTCTACCCTCACTCCCATTTCCATCAATGTGATTTTTTGTTCTGGGTCTTTGATGTCTGGTACCTGATTCCATCAATACCTCCGGATCACACAGACTGCTGAGCTTCTTCCATGTGGGCTTTATTGCTTCTCTGCTAGATGTCTGCTTGTTTATCTTCAAGCCTTTAAGGCTCCAGATACTATATCTTTTGGTAGCTGGGTATCATCAGCTTTCTTCACCACATTTGCTTATGCACCCATTTTGTCTTCAGTGATCATGTCAGAGAAGGTGATCATGGAATGCTGGATTATTAGAACATAGTGTTCCTGCATTGAGGGAATACTTGAGTAGAGGTTCAATGTCTGTCTGCTGCCTTAATTCTTAACAAATAAATATAGGTACATAGATCTATTTCCCTATCATTATATATGAATATATTTACATGTGTACATGCCAGTATTTAGATCTCTGTAAATGTCCTTTGCCTTCTAGCTATTTTCTCTATTTCCTTTTACTTTCCTCTCATCCCACTACCATGTTCAGCCTTCATTTGGGTTTCAATAATTCCTCTTGGCTACATTGCCCATGATCAGGCATCCCACATCCTCTTTGTCAGTAATTTTAGATCACATGTTGTTCCCCTGTCCTTGAGGGTTTTTGCACCCCTTTCCCCCTGCCTCTCCCTCTCCAATGTCCCCCTGTAACCAGCAATCCCATCTGTGTCTCATCCAGATTATTTATTCTGCCTCTCTTATCTAGATAGGCATGCAAAGAAAATAATAAGCACAAAAATAAGACAAAGCAAAATAAAGCAAACAAAAATAGCAACAACAACAACAACAACAAAAGAAAAGTCTATAAGTGGTCCCAGGCCTGTGTGTTAACCTTTATGAATGCTTTCTGGATGAGTATGATGGGGTGCAATGTCCTGACCCCAAAGTCTATTTTTTATATTCCTCAAGAACTTCATTGCTTTTCTCCTCTTGGTGCTCTGTTGCACACCCTTAGTGTTTCCTTCCAGTATGGTAGGGTCAGATCAGGCATAATTCCTGCACTGTGCCTCCAGTGTTGTCCCTCAAATCACTGTAGGTAAGAGAGGGATGTCATGTCTCATGGTGGGGCTGGCCTTATGGTCCTCTCTGTGCATTAGCTACTTTGAGCAGGAATGTTGTCCTTGGGACTTGGTGGACCAGCATGTGTTCCATTCTCTCTCCTTCCCTTTTTGTTTGCTACCTTGTGCTCTGATCAGATGCACCCCTCTCCCAGAGCTGTCCTCTCAGGTGCATTCTTCTGGGGAGTGGGGTCCATGTAGTTGGATTGAGGCCAACCTTGAGCCTCTCTATTGATTCCCTGCATCATGCCAGTATGTTGCATTCATATCTTGATGCACTGCATTAAAGTCTGGTCCCTCTGTCCTCTCCTGTAGAGATATAAACAATATCCCCCCTTGGGTGGGTTAGTGTCCTGTTCCCCAACTACCTATGTCTTATCTTTCATTCTTTTTTTCTTTCCCCCTCCTTTTTAGTTAATTTCCATATGTATTCCTGAATTGGAGCTGGTCCACCCTATGGGACCTGGACCTCACCCCAGGAGTGTATGTATACATTAGCTTTTCCCCTATTCCCCTTTGGCATTAAACTTACCTCATCTGACTTATGTTGTACTTGTCCTTTTGTGCTTGGCTTACTTCACTTAGCATACTTTCCTCCAAATCTTCGAGGAGGACTGTGTTTCACAGCTTAACCCATTCCAAAATCAGTGACAAGGTGGGCATGAGAGGCCTGATAGGGATTTATCAAGAGTAATGTAACAGAGATAAATTACTGACATCCAAATGAAGGCTGAGCATGATAAGAAAAAAGGAAAAGGAAATAAAGAACTGGGGAGGTAAAGGGCATTGATAGAGGTCTAAATACAAGCAGGTACATAGGTAAATATATTTACATATGGTGATGGTGAAATAGATCTATGTGTATATACTTATAGGGTTAATATTAAGATAGCAGAGGCATTAGACCTCCTCCACTCAAGAACTTTCTCAATGCATGAACACTTTGTTCCATTAAACTGGCACTCCATCATACTCATCATCCTGACACGATCACTGAAGATAATGTGTGCATAAACAAAAGTGAAGAAAGTTGATGGTGCCCAGCTATCAAATGATATAGCATCTGCAGTCTTAAAGACTTGAAAGCAAACAAGTAGCCATCTAGCTCAGAAGCAACAAAGTCCATATAGAAGAAGCACACCAACCTGTATGACCATGAGGCATCAAAGGGATCAGGCATCAAAGAAATAAAAATCATATTATTATAAATGAGGGGGGATGCAGATTGGGGACCCAAAGTCCATCGGTAAGTAAAGCCACATTAGTAGGTAAAGCCATATCCCTTACAGAAGGGTGACAGGGAGGAGATGAGTCAGTCAAGGTACAGTGTAGCAACAATGAAATAGGCAATTTTCCTCTAGTTCTTAAATGCTTCCTCCCTTCCCACCCCCAATCTGTCATGATCCCAATTTTACCTTACAAATCTTGCCAGGTGGGCTGAGCCCCGGTGGCGTAGTGGTTGTGCGCAGGACTGCGGCCCACTGGGACGGAGGTTCAATTCCAGCAGTGGGGCTGGGCCTCCTATTCCCACCACCAGAGAGCAGTGAGGCCCCCCCCCCAAATCTTGCCAGGCCAGGAGATGTACATTGGTATGGATAATAGCTGGAAACATGGGGAATCCAGGACAGATGAATTCAGGACCAGTGGTGAGAATTGTGATACATGGAAGGTGGAGGGAAAGTGACGTAGAAAGGGGGAACCAATTGCAGGGATCTACCTATAAACTCATCCCTGGGGTATGGACAGCAGGGAAGTGGGTGTAGGGACACATCAGACAGTGTACAATATGACAAAATACTGATAATTTGTAAATTATCAAGGTTTCATGAGGGAGGGGTGGGAGGAGGAAGGGGAAATAGAGGAGTTGATCCCAAGGGCCTAAGTAGAAGGAGGATGGTTTTGAGACCGATGATGGCAACAAATGTGTGAATGGGGTCTGCATACAATCAATGCATGTATTGATCGTGATAAGAGTTGTATGAGCCCCCAATAAAATGATTTTTTAAATCCATGGCACACAGATCTTATGAAACTTTTTTCATGGATTTCAAAAATATTTCACACCAAAATAAACTTGAAGTAACTTGGTATAACATGTCTGAGAAGGACCTCATTTGAGGCACTAAGAAGAATAAGAAAGATATCACTTGGGGGAGGAGGGAATCCCCTATCAAAGCAACATGAATTCTGCTAAAATTGAAGCAAGAGCAAACATCAAATTTACAGTGATGCTTGGGTGAAATAATGGTAAAAGTCATTGATGTTGTATCAAACTTTTATGGGGACAATGCCCTCAAAGAAAACTGCAGTTTACAAACAGATAGCATGTTTTAAGAAGGCAGCGAACCATCCACATCCATTTTCAAGGACAAAGTTCATCTTTGTACTCTAATCGAAGAGGACTGGCAATCCAAAGAAGAAACAATAAACAGTGCCACAAACTTCTCAGTTGGTTCAGCTTGCACAAATCTGACTGAAAAATTAAAGATGATCAAACTTCCTATTTTAAGAATGTAAAAACTGACTCACTCATTTCGGCTGCCGAGAAAAACAGATGATTGTAAATGGGTAAGGGGAAGAACCTGAAGCGTTTCTCAGAAACTGTAGCAGGAAATGAAATATGGCTTGGCCAGTACTCCCCTGAAGACAAAGCACTATCAAAGCAAGGGCTACCATGAGCTGGGAGTGGTCCAAATGATGCAAAAGCAGATCAATCAAGAGCAAAGTTTCTGGTAATGGTTTTTTGGATGTCCGAGGCATTTTTTGTTGACTTTCTGGGGACCCAAAGAACAATTGTGTCCATTTACGATGAGAGTGTTCTGAGAAATTCAGCCCCAGCCCCAGCAGAAGAACTCTTTGGGAAGTCTTACCAAAGACTTATTCTGCACTGTGACAAGACTCCCACTTACCCTTCCCATCAAACGAGGGCCAAACGTTGTGAACGTTGCTGTGGGATATCATACAGTCTGGATTTGACTCCTTCTGATTTTTTTTTGTTTCCTAATCTTTAAAAATATATTTAACAGGTACCCATTTTTCTACAGTTAGTCATGTCAAAAAGGATTGCATGGACACGGCTGTATTTCCCACACTCTCCAGTCTTGCGAGATGGACTCCAAGACTAGTACAGGAACCTAGTGACAGAGAGGTTATGATAAGTTGAGCTGCTCACCTCAAAGTCAGGAGTTCAAAACCACCAGCCTCTTCTCAAGAGAAAGATGAGGGTTTCTATTCCTGTCAGGAATTACCATCCCAGCAACACACCGGCTCAGTTCCACCCCATCCTAAAACGGTTGTGATGAATCGGGAGTCATTCGGTGGCCCTGAGTATTGACATGGGCAGTGTCAAGTTTCTTGACCCCACTGCAGCTCGTACTGAGAAATAAAGGTTGTCATTTTGTATTTGTATCTTTTCATCCTACTTTCCCATTAACTTTTTGGAATCCTCTCCTGCCTCGCTACTCATCCGTGACCCCTTTGTGGCCATAAAAGTGGAGGTGGGTGGGGAGTGCTCCCTACATTCAAAGTGAGAAAATGCCCCGCATCATAAGCAAGTGCTCCCGCAAAGGGAGACCCTAAGTCCTGGCCCCTGAGCCCTTTACCACGCGAGCTGTTGCTGAGCTGCTGAAAGTCTAATGTTGGATGATTGTGCATTTGTGTGTGAGAAGGGGAGGGGTGCACCTTCTCCCCTCAGAAATGGTGGATGTGGGTACAAAGTGCGGCATATTTATTAACCCATCTGCTACGACAGTGTTGAAGGGGGAGGGGAAAAATCTTACTCCAAGCCATGGATTCACAGTTAGCGTTTTACCACCCGATGTGCAAAAATAACAACACGCAGTAAGCATGTAGGAGTGTGCTGAGTAATTCCAGTTCTGAACTTCAGAACGTGTTGTAAAGACCGTGAGAGGGAACATTTCCTCAGCATGGGGTTTTGTTTCCATTCTGGGGCTGAGAGGAATAATTGCTCAGATTTGGGGAGCTCAAGATGGGGGTGTTTCCTAGGTTCTTTTCCAGGAAATTTTGAAACCTGATTGTATAGTCACAAATGTGGCAGCTGCACATTATCACAATTGAAAAGGTACAGATTTGAAAGGTGTCACTGAATCCGACTACCCAGGTATCCCACGTAGCCGGCTCTGCTGGGAGGCAGCTGCGGTATTCTGCTAACTCTGGATCCAACTGTCCTACAAGCTGAGACTGTTTCTCTCTGTTGGCAAAATACCAGCAGTGCGTATCCACTTGGGATCTTTCAAAAATAACTGATCCCCTAACAGCAATGAAATAAAGACTTGGACTGAAAATCATGGGCAGTGGGTGACTTTCACACCTGAGAAAGCCTACAAACGGACTCCTGTGAGCAGGGAATGAGGAGTCCTGCCTCTCTAGTCTACCACCCCCTCTCCTGTGCCCCATAAGGTTTTCAATAACTGATTTTTTTTGGAAGTAGATCAACAGCCTTTCCTCCCAAACAACTCTAGGTGGCCTCAAATCTCTAACTTTCGGGAGGGCAGCTAGCTATGTTAGTTATTTTGTAGCACCATCTCCAACTTCAAACAAGCAAGCAAACCAAAAAGCATGATCCTCCTGTCAATCCCAAACCATAGAGCTCGTGTCGGTCAGAGGAGGCCTTCTGCAGTGGCTGTCCCCAGGCTGAACTCTTTACCAAAACAGACGGCCACATCTCTATCCAGTTGAGCCACTCACCTTTCAGTTAGCAGCCAGACATCAAGACCATCATGACCATCATGACCACCATGACATCGGTACAGTGCCTCACCCCACACTTCCCCAACACCAAATGTACCACCATCGATACAGCTCCAACTCATCCTGTGGTCTAAAAGCACAGACCCTTCATTATTCTCACAACAGTCCGTGGGTTAGGGCTTCAGGTGGAGCACAGAGAAATGGCTTCACTCAGTCTTGTGATGTGTGGAAAGGGTTATGTGGGTGGAAAGAGCTGAACGGCTGGGCTGGACCCTTCTAGAGTCCTCAATCCAAACATGCCTGATGACTGAGCTGGGCGACCTGAAAGCTGGGCTTTAGCTGGCGCATGGACAGGGGGTGTCACATGGCTTGTGCATCTCACAATAGGGAGGCCAGCTTCAGAGTCGAAGTGTCCCAAGTGGAAACATTCAGAGAGAAAAGATGTTCCAATGCAATAACGGAAGATGCCGGGCCTCTTCTGTGGCAGTCATGTGCTTATGTAAATTTTATGATTGAAATGTAGGGGTGGAGTCTAGCCTGTTAATCTGGAGATAGTCATTGAGGCCTCTATGTGGGCATGGCTTTCTCCTGAGATTTCTGGGAAATCTCGTGATATTTCCCTCATGAAGCTGAGAAGCTATCGTCTCTGGTTGTTGGGAGTTAGTCTCAGAGACGATGAATCAGCATCTGAGGAGCTGGAGAAGTCACACAGCTTTGCCCTGATGGAGCCAGACCTCTGAAGGTGGAGAGGCCACGTGGAGACCCCTGCCAGCGATAAGTTGCTTCTGCCACCACTGGATGCTGTTGATGAACCCTGAGCTCTGGAAGTGAGGGGCCATGGGGAGACCCCTGCCAGCACCGGGATTCTGCACCCACTGCCCTGTGACTTCATGAGATGGAAGTAGGCATTATAGACTGGTATCAGGCATAGGGACTCATATCGGACTTATGACTGTGAACTGGACTGGGTTGGGATGCTTTCTCAGTGTTCCATTCTTTTGTATATAAACCCTTTTCTTATATTAATATGCGTGTCTATGAAATTTGTTCCTCTTGCCTACCCGGACTGGCACATCTTCTGAACTAGTCTCGGGTGTCATACAGCTTCTCTCCTATGGTACTCCATTTCCTTTTTTAACGTGTAACTATGGGCATGACCGGGACCAACCTAAACTCAAGGGAGATTGATGATGTTGGGGCAGACCAGCAGGAGGGGTGGGAACTAATCAACTTTATCAATATTAGGATAATACAGTCAGTGATAACATGCGCAGAGCATTGCAGGCTCCCCTTGGATTTCTTCCCTGAAAGGAAGGTGCCAAGGAAAGGAATGAAGTCCCCAGGGAAGGCATCTTGGAAATAGCCCTTCACTGGGACAAAAAAAAAAGGTGTGATGGGTTGTAGCCATCAGAGCCCTGTGTGGTATAGACTCATTCTCTCTCCCTCCAGACTCACCCAGACCCTGTATTCCTTCTCTCTCCCAGGCTCACTGGCTTGCCCCATGTCACTTCTATTTGCCCCAGCACTGATTCTGCCCCAAGCTTTTTTTTTTAAATAAACCATTTTATTAGGGGTCCATCCCATGCTTATCACAATCCATACATAGAGATATTGTGTCCAGCACCTTCGCACACCTGCCACGGTCATCACTCTCCAAACATTTGCTTTCCACTCGATCCTCTGACATCTCCTCTTCATCTCTTCCCCTCCTTCCCTGCTCCCCCCTCCCTCATGAACCCTTGATAATTTATAAATTATTATCACTATTTTGTCATAACTTACACTGCCAGCCTGCTCTCCCACTGTCCTTCCTCCAGAGAGGAGGTTATAGGTAGATTCTTATAATCAGCATCCCCTCTTGTACCCCACCTTCCCTCTACCCTTCTGGTATCTCCACTCCCCCTCTCAGTCCTGAGAGGTTCATAGGTCCTGAATTCCCAGTATTTCCAGTTCCCATCTGTACCAGTGAACTTCTAGTCTAGTTATATTTAAGGTAGAACTGAGATCATGATAGTCAGGGAGAGGAAGTCTTTAAGAACTGGAGGAAAGTTGCATGGAATTGGAAACAGCCCATATTTCCATCAACTGATGGATGGATTAAAAAGCTGTGGTGCATACATACAATGGAGTACTACTCATCACTGAAAAGCAGTGATGAACGCATGAAGCACATCATCCAATGGAAATAATTGGAGGAAATTATGCTAAGTGAAGTAAGCCAAGCATAAAAGAATATGTACAACATGAGTCCACTGAGGTATGCTTTAAAAAATGCAAAGGGGGCATCGAGAATAAAGCTACTTATACAGAAATTCCTGGGGGGAGGTCCAGGTAATATAACAGAGGTCAGACCAAAGCCGGGACTGAGCCGGGGCGGGGGGGGGAGAGGGGAATGGTTATGTGTAGAGAGGGAATGAGGTGCTAACCCACCCAAGGGGAGCATACTATTTTTATCTCCACAGGAAAAGGACCAAATTTAAAACCAGTGATCCAGGATGTGAATGCAGCATGATGGCATGGAGTGGAGAACCAGTGGAGGGGTCTGAGGGCCCAACCCCAATCCCAACTACGTGGACAGTCAGCTCTCTCCCCAGAGGAGTTTGCTTTGGAGGTCAGCACTGAAGCTGCAGCTTGAGGAGTGAGATGTGCCTGATCAGAGCACATGTGCACAAACGAAGGGGGAGGAAGAGCAAGTGGAGTGTATCCTGGCCCACCAAGCCTTGAGGTCAAAATTCCCATTCAGAAGAGCCGATGCACAGAGAGATCCATATGGCTGGACTCACTATGAATCAAGGCATTCCTCACTGACATAAGGCCCTACAGGGACAGTGGAGAAACCGAGTCGGGATCATACCCTCCCTGTCTGACCCCACCACACCATGGCAAAACACTAAGGGTATCAACAAAGCCTAGAGTTCCCAAGGGAGTGCCAAAGGTATACTTTGAGGCCAGGGTGTGGCACCCCCTCAGACTCAACCGGGGACCCTCCTGGAGGTCAATGAACAGACCTTGAACTATTTACAGGTTTTTATTTTGCTATTATTTTTAATTTTTTTACTTATTTATATATATTTTTTTGATATGGGGTATTTTTGTCCTTGTTATTATTGTTATATTTTCTTTGGTTGCTTCGTCTTAGGATGCCTGTTTTTTTTTTTCTAGTACATATTGGGGAACCGAGGTAGAAGGAGGATGTTTCAAGAATGATGGTGGCAACAAATGTGCAAATGTAGTCTGCACACAATTGATGTATGTATTGGTCATGATAGGAGTTGTATAAGCTCCAATAAAATGATTTTTTTAAAGGAGCTAGAGAAAAGTTGCATGCTTCATCATTGCTACACTGCACCTTGACTGGCTCATCTCTTCCCCATGCCCTGCTATAATGGGATGTCCAATTGCCCACATATGAGCTTTGGGTTCCCAGTCTGCACTTTGCTTCATTCGTGGTGATGTGTTCCTTGTTCCTTCATGCTTGATACCTGTGCTGGCCCATGATGCTCTGAAGATGACATCCCTGCAGGAAGCTAATGGGCCACAGAGGGGACTGGGCAAGCAGCAACAGGATGTGTCACACTGTCTCCTTACTGAAGCAGACAGTGACAGAGGACATTTCAGGGGTCACATGGTGGGGAAGCAATGCGGTCTGGAGCCCCCAAATGGAGCGAATCAAGAAGGGAGTATTCCTGGGTGGACAATCAGGAGGAGAGAACGATGAGACCATGGTTCCTGGGAAACATGGGGGAGGGGAGTGAAGGAGGTGGTGTGCACAGGCTCAGGGACAGGGGAACAACAAGTGGCGAGGAGGATGTGGGAGGCCTGGTAGGGCCTGAACAAGTGTAACTGAGAGGAAGTATGGAAACCCAAATGAAAGCTTAGCATGACAGTGAGAAAAGAGGAAAGCTAAAGGAAATAGAGGAAAAAACTCGGAGGTAAAGGTAAAAGGTAAATATAGCCATGTACTCATGTAAATATAATTATGTATGAGGAGGAGGAAATAAATCTTTGTACATATATTTATAAGTATAGTATGAAGGTAACAGATGGACCTTGGATCTCCACTCAAGTACTCCCTCAATGCAAGAACACTTTGTTCTATTAAACTGGTATTCCATGATGCTCACCTTCCCGATACAATCAATGAAGACAAACGGATGTATAAGCAAATGTGGTGAAGAAAGCTGGTGGTGCCCGGCTATCAAAAGGTATAGCATCTGGGGTCTTAAAGGCTTGAGAGTAAACAAGAGGTCATCTAGCTCAGAAGCAACAAAGTCCACTATGGATAAAGCACACCAGCTTTTGTGACCATGAGATGTGGAAGGAATCAGGTATCAGGCATCAAAGAACAAAAATCATATCATTATATGCCCCCCGTCCAATACAATCGCTTAAGACAAATGGGTACATAAGACAATGTGGTGGAGACAGCTGATGTTGCCCTGCTGCCAAATGACAAAGCACCTAGGGTCTTAAAGGCTTCAAGGTAAACAAGCTGCCCTCTAGCGCAGAGGCAGCAAAGCCCAAATGGAAGAAGCACGCCGGCCTGTGTGATGGCGAGGGAGCTAGTATCATGCCCCAGACTTTTTGTACATGCTTTTCTCTTCCTCCTGTATGTCCATGCCTACACATCCTTGAGATCTCAGCACAAGCCTTCCTTCTTGGTAGAAAACCTTCCTGATGTAACCTGATTTGGTCAAGACCCCAGTGTAGACAATCAGAGGACTGGTTTCTTATGGTTATAAGGCTCTTCTAAAGTTTCAATGTCTGTCTCCTCATCATGACTGCAAACCGCCTCTGACAACTATTATAGCACAGACCTATAGGACACAGTTGTAGCATATCAAAACAAAAACAAAGCCCTCAATGCCATTAAGTTGATTCCAACTCTTAGCAACTTATAAGGTAGACTAGAATGACCCCTACGTGTTTCCGAGACTAAATCTACAGGAATAGAAGTCCTCATCTTTCTTCCTCAGAGCAACTAGTGGTTTCAAACTGCTGATCTGGTGGTTAACAAACAATCGCATGATCTCTATGCCACTGTGGTTGTCACCGATCTGTGTCAATTTCAGAACGGGGAGTGTAGGGGTGGAGTCTAGTCTGTCAACCTGGAGATAGCCAATGAGGCCTCAATGTGGGCATGGCTCTCTACTGAGAATTCTGGGAAGTCTCACGGTATTTTCCAGTTGGAGAAGAGAGACTTGACTCACTCTCTTGGAGACGGTCTACCGACAAGACAATAGGGCAGCAAGCTATAGACTCTGAGTCCTGGAGACTGGAGGAGTCGGTAGGGAGAAGCCACACGGGCTTACCCTGATGGGACCAAACCTCTGGGGTCGTAGAATTCACACGGAGACTCCTAAAAGTGCTGAGAAGTTTGGGAGGCGACGGGGAGAATGCCTACCAATGCTAAGGTGCTTCTACAGGCAATGGATACTGCTGATGGACCCTGAGCCTTGGAAATGAGGAGCCATGGGGAGACCCTTGCCTGCACCAGGATGCTTCCACTGTCGCTGGACACACA
Organism: Nesogale talazaci; assembly: GCA_004026705.1. Taxonomy (NCBI): domain Eukaryota; kingdom Metazoa; phylum Chordata; class Mammalia; order Afrosoricida; family Tenrecidae; genus Nesogale; species Nesogale talazaci. The sequence goes on from PVJH01022580.1 coordinate 15,540, forward strand.
CAACTCTGCACCCACTGGCCTGTGATTGTCCTGGTGTCATTGCATGCACTTTGTGAGTCAGAAGGAGACTTTATTGATCGTTATCAGTCATATGGGCAAATATCGGACTTATGACCTTGAACTGGACTGGGTTGGGATGCTTTCTCAATGCTTCATTCCTCTTGTATATAAACCTTACCCTTATATCCATATGTGTGTTTATGAATTTGTTTCTCTAGTCTACCCGGACTAACACAGCCACCTTTGGAACTCACAAATTCAAAAACTATGACACGGAGGAGGTGTTTAGTAAACATTTATTGTAATCTCTTGACGTATTGTAGAACACTTTAGTCCTCTCAGATGCTGTGTTGGGCATAGAACTACAGCAATGATATGCTAAATGAATGGTGCTGCCCCCAAGGGGGCACTGCCACAGTGCAAGGGGGCGGGGGTGGCAAAAGGAAATCCTTACACTTTATCCTGGTGTAGAGTCTATAGTGCCAAAGGGACAGAGTATTAGTATGAGTATTAGTATTTTCTGAAAGTGGGGCAGTAGCCAAAAACGTTTGGGAATCTACAGATTACAGTACATGGCTGAGACCATCCTGCTTCTGCCCTCGGGGGACCCACATGCAGAGGGGTCAACAAAGGATGGATGGACGCATGTGGGATGTGGGAAGCATGCGTGGAAAGATAAGCTGTGGAAGAGAAAAGCAGAGGACCTAACCTAATCCTAGAGCCGGGGGAGCGGGGTCTTTCTTAAATAAATGAGATTTTTCTCCCTCACCCCAAGCCCTCCATCCCAGCTAAGCATGTGGACAGCATGGTCTAAGTGTCTACCTTCCTTTTAGGAGCAAATATTAGTTACATCTTTGTAATTTGCATTCATAGGTATAAACCAGTATAAGCTTGAAAGAGAAATATAAATAGATTCCTCGGTGTGAGCGGACGGTTTAATATGACCGTGTGCGCTAATTAAGTTGTATGTAACACAGAGAACACTCTGACACTGTTAAACTTAATGACCCTTTGCTTAAAGAGGAAGGACACATTTACAGTGAAATTATAGCCTGCGCCATAATGCCAAGCCAGAGAAACACCTCCCAAGAGATTTTTTTCCAAATGCTTCAAAGCACCAGCTTTGAAATAAGAATAGTGTGTGTGTAGAGGTGCTGTTCTCTTTGCAATTCAATTGTGTGCAGGGATATTTCTGTCCACCCTTACCTATCCACCCAGCAGAACAAATGGTCACAGCAGTTAATAGGGCTCAGAGGTCATCTCACTGCAAAAACCACATGGCCAGGGAAGTCTTTCCACTCACACGTTCTATCTAGAGCTTGTGTCAAGGCCTTCACTTTCCAATGTACTGTGCTCATCAATCATCAGAACAATCCATGGGTATATTTTTATGGTTGTTGTACAAATGGGAAAACTGAGGCTCAGAACAAACTTCATTTATTTCCCCATTCATGGAACAAATAGTTTCTGAAAACACTCTTGTGCCAGGCCCTTGTTCTCAGCACTGAGGACTCAGCTCTCTTTGTGAAGCTTCCAATCCTGTGGGGAATCCACCCAAACACAGGGACAGACCAGAGCTCGAAGAGGGAAAGAAGCCCAGGGAACCAGTGAGAGGTTGAGGAGGAAATGCTACCTAAAGTCACATGACCAGGGAAGTCTCCTCGGAAGAGTGCTGACCAGAAACATGAATGCTGAGGCAAAGATGTCCCTCAAAGTTTCCCAGAAAGAAGTGGCTAATGCAAAGGTGCTGAGGCAGGGCCATGCTTGGCAGCAGGAAGACCAGAGCAGCTTGAGCCCGGTGGGGGTGGGGGGAGAGCACCGTGATGCCTCTCTACTGAGATCCCAGTCAGCCCTGTCTGCAGAGACCCTGATTGTCACCATTGTGCTTCACAGCCTTATGTCCAGACGCAATAAAACAGAGAGAGCTGGGCAAGTTCTTCGGTGAGAGAGAAACCAAGCAATGAGTTACTCTTCTTCTGGGGAGGCACAGGTTGTTAAACTAGGAATGAAATGGGAACAGGTTCATTCAGCTCAGGTTTAAGAAGGTGACACTTGGCTTTGTCTGATGGAACTGTTTCATAAAAGGAGCCCTAAAAGAAGTGGGTAGGGCACAAGTTCTTTCACCCCTACAAAGCAAACTACTTCCGCATGCAAGTCATTGTAAACGTCATCCATCTGGTCTTTTCAAAACTACCATCAGGCTTCTGCTTTATTGCAGGTAGGTGTGGAAGCTGGTGCAAAAGCAGATGTGACCCTTGCCCACACAGAGTTGACACAGCAATTAAAATCGAGATTAACTAGAGCCTCCACACTGTTAATATTATGTTCTCTTCCTCACTCTGAAGCAATAGGTGTATGGCAAGCAAGCTTGCATTAAGACAGAGTCAGATGGGAACAGGTACCAAAAGTTCAAAAACAAGCAACCAAGCCGTTTGGATGTAATGGAGACCCAAAATCCATCTGTAAGATAATTGGACAGTCCCCCTCAGAAAGGGCATGCCGAAAAGTTGAAAAATCTAAGGTGCCACACAAAACTATCCTATAGTTCTTGAATATTTCCTCCCCTTATTATTATTATGGCTTTTATTTGTTTTACTTCATTAGTCACGTTAAATTTGAGTGTGTTCACTTGTATATTTAAGATGGTTCGGTATATGAAAGCCAAGAGAGATAACCTTTCAGAAGCAGTAACAGTAGTAATGATTTCTTGGAGATACAGAAAGAGAGTGGGGAGAATGGGAAATAGGGAGCAGATAGCATTGATAACGGTACACCCCCCACTTGATGGGATCAAACAACAGAATTTTTTGTGAATGGATATGTTGGATTATATAAACTATGGCCAAAATAATCTATTATGGGGGGAAAAGATAAGGGTAGGGTGGAGGATAGAGAGGAGCTAATATCAAGGAGTTTAAGAAGAAAGAAAATGTTTTGAAAATGATTCTGGTAGCAGTTGTACAATACGGCTTGATGTGGTTGGACTATGGATTGCTATGATATCTGTAAGAGCTCCCAGTAAAATGATTAAAAATTAAAAGGGAAAAAAAGTCAGTCAGAAAAGCTGCTTCCAGAGTAAAGAGACCTCCCCTGTCCACAGAGCAGTGGTCTGGAGTCCTCAATGCAACTGGCCACAAAGGGAGAAGGGGGAAAGAGGGCACTGAACACTCGCTTTTTTTAAAAAATCATTTTATTGGGGACTCATACACCTCTTATCACAATACATACATGCATGCACATTTGTACACTTGTTGCCATGCCATCATCATCTTCAAAGCATTTTCTTTCCACTTAAGTCATATAGGCTTCTCATTTTTCCCCTCCTTCCCCATCCCTTCCTCTCTTATGAACCCTTGATCATTTATAAATTATTATTTTTTCATGTCTCGCACGGACCAATGTTTCACCTCATCCATTTTCTGTTGCCCACTCCCCAACAAGTAGGTTATATTTTAATCCTTATAATTGTTTCCCTTACCCTCCTAGTATCACTACTCTCGATATTGGTCGTGAAGGGGCTATCTGTCCTGGATTCCCTGTGTTTCCAGCTCTTATCTGTGATCATGTACATACTCTTGTTTAGCCAGATTTGTAAGGTAGAATTGGGGTCATGATAGTGAGGTGGCAGGTGTGGGGGAGGAAAATTAAAGAACTAGAGGAAAGTTATGTTTCATCAGTGCTCTACTGCAGCCTGACTGGTTCATCTCCTCCCCATGGCGCTTCTGTAAAGGAATGTCCAATTGTCTACAGATAGACTTTGGGTCTCCACTGTGCACTCCCCCTCATTCACAATGATATGATTTTTTTGTTCTGGGTCTTTGTTACCTAATACAGGGTCCCAACAACACCTCATGATCACACAGGCTGGTGTGCTTCTGTCATGAGTGTTTTGTTGCTTCTCAGCTAATGAACCCATGCTTTGTGTTAGATTTTTTTTTCATTACAATCGTGGAGCAAAGAAGGAACTCAAGGTACCCCTCAATTAATCAGAGGATTGTCAGTGCATTGTCCTTTCTCACTTATGATTTTGTTGCATTTCTCTTATCAACTCTGGTGGGACAGTTCAGCTTATCCATTGAAAACAACTCAAGATTGCTAAACATCATTTCCTTGAATAATAGGAGCGTCATTCTAGAGCTAGCACAGCAATTTCCTTTAACCTCCCCCACCAGCTTCTCCTGCCTCATCTAAACCCTGTCCCTGAGACCCTGCATTTCAATGCCATCATCTTGCAAAGAATGTTCTTGGAGAACCCTTTATCTCTAAGACTATAAGACAGTTGATCAAAGTGTGATTGTGGTTAGTTGCGTCCATTCTGAGTCACAGGGATCTTGTAGGGCAGAGTAGAACTGTCTTATTGGTTTTGTTAGGTTGTCATCTTGAAGGGAACCGAGTGACAAGTCTTGTCCTGCATGGAGCAGCTAATGGGTTTGAACCACCAACCTCTGAGGTTAGCTGCCTAACACTTAACCATTGCACCACCTGGACTCCTTGAAAGTTGAAGAGAAAGAGGTATTTTTAATTAGCAAGGTCTGCCTTTAACAAAGGAAGGTGAAAGAACCTTAACCAGAGTTTCCCCCCACTACCAGGGCTGAAAGAAAGTGGCCATACTTTCAGGCCCAAGCAAGTAAGGAGAAACAGGGTTGGTAGAATAGACCAGAACTCAGAGGTGCAGTAGATGAGAGAGGCTGCTCCTAGGGCAGAGGGGTTTGTCCACCTCAGAGAGGACACTCTGGCCTATACGGTTGACCAGTGCCACAAATGGGAAGGTTGCCGTGGATCACCAGTCAGACCTTTCAGAGCTCCCTCCGTTCTTGGTGGAAGCCTGATGCGTCCACATGCTCAGAGGTGAGGAGAACAAATGAGCTGGGAGCCAACCGAGGGTCTTGCCAGAGGTGGGTAAACTTTAAATAAACTTGGTATTCAAGCTGGAAGAGATTGTTGAGACCATAAGAGACTGAGATACTGTTAATTGGCTTAGTTAAGCTTCTTCCCTCCCCAGCAGGAGGGTGTTATGGGGGAAGATCAGATTCTTAAAGAAAGAAGTGGCATTTTCTTCACCATCAGAGGGAAGTAGCAGGAGTGAATTTTTAAATCATCTCTCAACCCTGCTAGACTATAATATCCAAGGCACATGGGATTGTAGCTGCTTTGCTCAACACTGTTGGCGCTGTGTCTACTGAAGAAGCTGTCTTCCATAGAGAGTGGGTGAGCATGTGGGTGAATAAATGAATGGACGAGTGCAAAATGACAGGGAAGTCACATGAGCCAACTGTGGCTTCACGGGGAGGAGAGTCACTAGGCCAAAGATGATTCCTATGAGGCAGAGGTCAGACATGTCTCTGCCCTCCAACCAACTTTACCCTATGGTGACACCAACTGTGCCTCCCATGCACGCTACTTCTCTGCTGGGTTGGATTACCATTTACAGAAGCTGCACAGAAATGCCTACACACAGTATTCCTGACTATGGTTCACCCCACACCCTCCCGAAGCTAACATGCTCTGGACATGTCAGAAGAGACCAGTCCCTCCTTATCATCTGTGGTAAAGTGGTGTGTGTGTGTGTGTGTGTGTGTGTGTGTGTGTGAAAGAGAAAAGCCATCAACAAGATGGATTGATTGGGTGAATGAGTTCTGTTCCATTGGACATAGGATCACTATGGGTCCCAACTGACTTGGCGGCATCTAACTAGAGCAGTAGGACCAGAAACAGCTGTCCTTGAGTGCCTCTTCTCAGCTGTGTTTGCATACAGCCTCTCCCTCCCTGGTCCTTGGCCTCTCCGTCAGATGGCCACCTAGCCTCGGCCCTGCTTGGACCTGATAAATGCCCCTGTCCTGCTGCTTGAGCACTGGACACCCCATTCCACACACCAGCCTCCTACCTGAAGACACTCATCTTTCCTTGGTCTGTAGGCTGGGAAGCCAGCAGCTCTGACTAATGCAGTCAGGGCCCCTGACTGGATTGTCCCCTCTGCCACCCTTACATCTCTGCACAGGGATTTCTGGGTCCAAAAGATATGCTCCGTGTGTGGCTCTTCTTCCTTAATGGCTGTGAGGTCACCTATTCCTGTCTCTGAGTTGGCTCACCTTGTACTCATCAGAATGGTAAATCTGACCAGTCTCCATGTTAGAGTCCCACACATTTTATTTGCATGCTCCCACCCAGTCGTCTGGCGATGGAGACTATGTCTAGAAAGAGCTGTCTCAGCAATTCAACCTTGCCACAGTGAGGAAGGTGGATTCCTCTAAAGCCAATCTAATGAGAAGGGTAGGATTCAGAAACATGAGAAAGGAGCACATTCGGAAGCCAGACACCAGTCCTGGTTCACATTATTGGCTGCTCTACACAATTCTCACCTCCTCTTCTTCTTGCCAACAACTCTGGCTTGGAAGGACAATGTGTCCAGTTAGTCAAGCCCTTCCCCAGATTCCCGGGCAGTTAGAGATGGCTAAGTCACCAGGATGGCTAATGAAATGTCAGTCTACATGTACATGGTGATAAGGCCAGGAAAACTGTTGCTGTCCTGATGAGAGTGGACAGGAGCGATTTCTCTTCTTTTGATCCAGAATACAGGTGCAATGCCTGGAAGTACTGCAGCCATCTTGTCACCAGAAGGATAAAATTCACACCTAAGGCTATCAGAACAAGGAAGCTAGACATCTGGGTCCCTGCTATTTCTTTGACCTCCTACAGGACCACATTCTACACCAGAAGAATAAACTGCTTATTCAGGGATTCGCAATCCATGTGCAGAACTCAAAACTCCCTTGAAAAGAATTTAGGGTTTGGTGAACTTGAGGTAGAGAAATGGTTACATCTTCATATTTTTAGCCCTGGTGACAAAATCATTAAATGCTCACCTGCTGATCAGCAGACTGGTATGTTGAATGCCCCAGGGAGGAAGAGGTAGCAGTCTCCTTCCATGAAGGTGTACAGTTTTAGAAGCACATTTCCTAGATGTGCTTGGTATTGTTATCATGCAAAGTGCATGGGGAAGTAGATTCTTGCAGATGCAGTTAGGTTAAAAATTAACACCTTACAAGCATAAGTGTGTACGTATGTAAATACATTAATCCACAAAAATAGAGGTATTGGTCTATGTACATGTATTTATATGAAAATACACTGTGGTAGTGGATGGACTTAGGGCCACTGCTCATACCCTCAAGACAAGAGCACTTTGTTCTAACCAATCAGCAACCTGAGATGTTCACCTTCCCGACACAATCGCTGAAGACCAAATGCATGCACAGCAAATCCGGTGAAGAATGTGGGTGGTGCCTGGCTATTGAAAAATACAGTGTCTGAGGTCTTAAAGGCTTGAAATTAAGCAAGTGGCCCTTCACCGGAGAAGCAACAAGCCCACATGGAAAAAGCACATTATCCATAGGGTCACGAGGGCTCTTAGGGACCAGGTAAGAGAATCAGAAGACACATAGCAAACAAAAAAAAGCATATTGTTGAGAATAAGGGGGGCGGGGCAGAGCAGAGACCCAAAGTCCATCTGGAACAATCTCCCACAGAGAGGCAACAGGGAAGGGATGAGTCAACCAGGGTGCAGTCAAGCATCAATGAAATACATATTCTTCTGGTTCCTTGAGGCTTCCTCACCCTCAACATCATGATCCCAGTACTGTGTCTCAATTTAGCCTAGACCAGAACATGTACACAGTGTAGAAAAGAGTTGGGGGCTCACAGAATCCAGAAACAGGAGTAGAAATAGTGATACCAAAAGAGTAGGGATAAAGACGGGGAGAGGAAGTGGGAAAGGGGGAACTGATCCCAATGATAGGCTCATAACCCTACACTCTCTCCAGGGGGAAGAGCAACAGAAAACATGGGGGAAGGGAGACAGCAGTTGGCGTAAGATATGAAAATAATAATAATTTCTAATATACCAAGGGGGTGTGAGAGGGGAGGTCAGGGGGAAAAGTGAGGAACTGATACCAAGGGCTCAATAGAAAGTAAATGTCTAGAAATGAATGAAGGCAACATATGTACAAACATGCCTGATGCAATCAATGTATGAATTGTAACAAGAGTTGTATAAATCCCCAATAAAATGATCAAAAATAATAGTAATAAAATATAATGAAAAATTAACACCTTATCGTTTGATCTTCCTTTTAATCCATTTTAATTGATGCATGCTAGTTTTTAATGTTTTCTGCTTTCTTTGGATTAAGGTTTCTTGTCTTATTGGTTACTGTTGTTTAGTTTTATTGTTGTTTTAATGTTTTTCTGTATATGAAGTCCAGGGTAAGTCTAGCTATAGAGACTGTCACTGGATTAATGGTTCCTGGGGGTATGACAGGAGAGGTTGGGGGGAAATAGAGAGCTAATCATGATGAGTACAATGAAAATAAACAGTTCCAAACCTGATTGTGGTGATGACTGTACAACTCTTCTTGGTGTGACTGAACTAGTCAATTGTATGATGGATGAATTACATGTCCATAAAACTGTTTTTACAGAGGAAAAAAACCTGTTTTTAAAAAGAAATTAACAAAAAAGAAAGAAAGAAATCCCTTGAGTAATTCTACTTTGCCCTATAAGGTAGCTATGAGTCCATTCAACTCAAGGGCAAAGGGTTTGGTTTTAAACAGTTTTATTGGCATTTCACCCACATATTCTACAATTCAATAGTTCAATCATATTGCAAAGAGTTGTACATTCTCGTTCTTCTTTTTTTCTTTATGGTTAAATCGCTTTTAAAATGAGATGTGTCATTACCTCAGTTCTAGTGCTCCCTGCCCCCACCTTCATACTCCCGGAGTCCCCAGTGTTTGGGTATTTTCAAAGCTGAGATGTCTCCTTCCCTTTAATGGTGAATGTCCACAGCAAACCAGAGCAGGGTCAGCAAAGCCTGTGGCTTTGTCCATTGAAACCACAGATGTGCTCATTCAACAGTACAATTGTTGCCATGTTTCAAATCATCACTTATCTTTATTACTGTTCTGAAATTCTCGTCACTGCATTTTAGACCCACTACAAGTCAAGTGCATGTATTGCCATCTTCTTAACAGACAGAATGGAATTCCCAGCTGATCTCCCCAACTTTCCCAGCTGCTGCATGGGCTACTCTGAGAGGATGATCACTCCTGGCTCTGAGAACCATGAAGAAAACTCCTTGGTAGCATGTTGGAAGTATGTTAGTGACAAACAGATACAAAATGATGATGACAACATATGTACAAATGTACAATGGATGCATGGATCTTCATAAGAACTGTAAGCATCCCCAATAAAAATGATTTACTTAAAAAGAAGAAGTGCAAACAAATGGATACAGAGGCAAACAAAGTAGAAGAAACAATGGTGTCCAGCTACCAAATGATTGAATGTCTGGAGCCTCAAAGACTTGAAGATAAATGAGTCGCTGTTCAGCACAGAAACAGCAAAGCCCACATGGAAGAAGCACACCAGCATGCATGATCAAGTGGGGCTGAAGGGAGCAGGTATCGAGCATCAAATAACAAGAATCACATCATTACAAATGAGGGGGAGAGCAGGGTGGGAACCTAAGGCCCACTGGTGGGTAATTGGTCACCCCTTTACAGGGGAGTCAAGGGGAGGAGACAGACCAGTCAAGGTACAACCGGGCAGTGATGATGCATACAAGTTTCCTCTAGTTCCTGAAGCCTTCCTCCCCCCAACCAACATGGTCCCAACTCTGCCTTACAAATCAGATGGACTGGAGAAGGTACAGTAGTAGAGAGGGGAGCTAGAGGTATGGGGAAACGAAGACGGATGAGCCCCTTCGGGTCAGTGGTGAGATTGGAGGTGCTGGATGGGTGGAGAGAAGGTGGGGTAGAGAGACAGAACCAACTGCAGGGATATACACATAACCTCCTATATGGAGGACAGACACCAAAGGAGTGGGCTGGGGGAGAGGTCAGGCAGTATAAGATATGACAGAACAATGATAGTTTATAAAGTATTGAGGATTGGTGGGGAAGGAAAAGCAGGGGAAGAGGGGAAAGGATAGGAAAGCCAATATCAAGGGCTCAAGAGAAAAGGCGGATGTTTGGAGAATGATAGCAGCAGCAGACATGTGAAGGTGCTTGGCACAGTATGTTTATTTATGTATGGTGAAAAACAATGTATGAGCCCCCAATAAAATGATTTTTAATTTAAAAAAAAAAGAAGTGCGTTAGCCAGGACTCCTGTCTAGAAATATCTTCTCTGCTTTGCAACATGGTACTTGAAATTCCATTATCGGTCGCTTATTGTCCTTGGACCTTCTGGGTTTGTTTCTAAGAGCCCCCTGCTGGCTCTAGAGTCAAGTAGGTCCCAGTGTCTCTGACATCTTCACAGGTCTTCATGGGGTTGGTTTTCCTGGAGGTAGACCTGGCTCTGCTCTCACTATGGCTGAGTGCCAAGGACTGAAATATCCACAGAAGCTCCTTTTCCAGAGCTGTGATCCTGTGGGCAGCTTCCCAGCATGCGCTTTACGGCGCTGACATGATGTCTGCCTGCCTGGATGAGCTGCACTCTGATAGTGACCCAGTGTGACGTGCCCCTCACCCAGAGCCCTTTGTCTGGACCTCAGCCTCTTGGCACTCTGTGACACAACTCCCACAGCACCCCTGGGGAGCTGAAAGAAATCTTATGTTTCATCCACAGGGTGAGCAAAGGTCACCCATCCTCTGTGACCACAGAGCCTCTGCCCCTGGGAGATGATTGATGGCCAATCCATCATTCCAAACTCGCTGCGTGGAGTTGATACCAACTTACAGTGACTTTGTAGGACAAGAGTGCACTGCCTCTCTGAGCTTCCAGGACTAATTCTTTAAAGGAGTAGAAAAGACTTTCTTTTTTCCACAGAACTTCTGGTGATTTCCAACTGTGTCCCTTGTGGTTAGCAGCCCAAGCATAAGCCCCACACTCCCAGGACTCCCTCTGTAAAGATGATAAGATTGGAAGTCTTATGGGGTAGTTTTACACTCTCCTGAAGTGTCACTGTGAGTCAGAATTGACTCAGCAGTGTGTAGGCAAATTTAAAATCAGAGGTACTTGGTAATCTGAATAGAGCAGTCTGTAAACAGAGTCTTAACTCCTTTTCAAAGTCTTGATGTGAGTCTGGAATCCTCGTCGAATTGTTTCCTTTTCTAATAGCACCTCTTGTAAACTTGATGCTGACCTGCTTATATGCTTTAAAGAAGAGATTCCTTGTCTCTGAAGTCGGCAAGTCTAGGATATCACCATCTATTCCCAGAGAGGTTTTTTTTGTGTTTTTTTTTGGGGGGGGGGGCATCACTGCTCTCCGGCGGTGGGAGTAGGAGGCCCAGCCCCACTGCTGGAATTGAACCTCCGTCCCCGTGGGCCGCAGTCCCGCGCACAACCACGACGCCACCGGGGCTCAGCCCTCCTAGAGAGTTTTTGCACTAGAAAATAAATGCAAGCGCAGACTCAAAGGGTCTTATCCATTGATCTTCATAATTGACCCCCAGAAAGAGACATAATAAAAAGACAATTAGACTAAGAAGTTACCAAAAAAAGTCTCTTCTGCCACCATCTGGAAGGAAGCTTGGTGTATAATTGGTTACAAACTGAGTTGCTAACTGCAAGGTCAGCAGTTCGAAACAACAAGCCAATTTGCAGGAAACAGATGAGACTTTCTACTCCAGAAAAGAGTGACAGTCTTGCAATGTTCTACTCTGTCCTCCGGGGTCCCTATGAGTCAGAGTCCACTTGATGCTGGTGAGAGAGCCACCATCTAATGACTGTCATAAACCAAAGGACACTACCTTTAGCCAACCATCTAAGTCCACCAGTCCCTGCAAAATCCCGGCTTCTAGATATTCCGCCTTTGTCTCTGATCATCTTTTAGCCAATTTGGTAACCTTTAGGTTCTGCTCTAATACAAAAATGAATTTTTCCTCCATGTCTGGCAGAGTGGCCATTTTTGCTCGGAGAATTTGAATTTCTCCCCAATCTGGACCTTCTCTATCCTTCAACAACCTCTACTGCTTTTACTTCAGCAGGAAAACTCTGGGATATTGCTTTATGACCGCAGGAAAGAATTGGACTTGGTTTGGTTTTGTTTGGGCTAGTGGGAGGTAAGCCTTAGACTGGGGGCCTTCATTCATTGCTGGCTATGGGCCAGAAGTTTCCCCTTATTCTAGATCATTGGGTTCTCATCATAAGGCAGCCCCTAACCTGGCAACTGATTTCACTCAGAATGAGCCAAAGAGGCAGCAGGAGATGCAAGCAAGACAGCAGGTGATCTATTAGAAACCTAGGCTCATGCATGACCTCCCAGCACTGTTAGCATGAACTCTATGTAAGAAGCAAGCCTCTGGCTCCAGCTCATAATCATGCCAAGGCCAGTGCCCAGGGGTGTGACTAGCAGGAGGCAGGGATCATTGAGCGACATCCTGGATGTCCTACCACAAATTGTGCTTTTTGAAATTCTGTTCACGAATCACATTTTTGACTCCAGAGTCTCTCCAAATTGCACGGATATCATTGCAGGGCACTAATGGCTCTCAACTGGACTCTATGGGCATTGAAGGATGGTTCTAGGGATCACCTCAAGGTGTGGGTCAAACATTGCATATGCACAAATCTCAGATTAGGGAGTCTATATTTAATTAGATTCCCAAGTAGGACTAGAACGCAAACAGTTTAAGAGCCACCCTCTATAAGGTCTGGTCCGAGTAATGTTTGGGAACTGCTTGTGTTTCCTGGAAAACTATCAGCTTCTATCCCTATTCCAAACTTGCTGCCGGAAAGAGGTTTTCAACTCGTAGCAACCTTCAGGATGGAGTACAACTGTCCCTGTGGCCCCCCAAGTCTGCAAATCATTACGGGATTAGAAAGCCTCGTCCTTCACCTGAAGATTGACTGGTGGTGTTGAACAGCTGCTTTTGCAAGTCACAGCCTCCTCCACCAGGGCTCCTCTCAGATTCTCTCGGGAGCTAGAGAATTGACTCAGGAGCCCCCTGTTAAGTCAAAGCTGGCAAGAATCACTGTCCGTGTCATCCACCAGTTAGAGAAGCGGCAGGCAGCAGAGAACAGCCCAGGGCTCCCACTGTTCTGGCAGCTTTGGGCGCCAGTTTCCTTTCCACCTTGCTCCTTTCATCACTACGGAGTCTCAGTAAGGAGTGAGCAGCAACGTGTGCTTGGATGACCATCCCATCTAGATGAATCTTTGGTCACAAGTCAAGATGAATGCTTCTTCAACCCAGTGTTCTGACATATAAAAATCAATGCTTACCTCCTTGCTGTCCCCTGTTATATGTTTTCCTTCAACATACTTGGAAAGCCTGGTTTTCCTACTTACCACAAGCGTGCCCTAAACAGAGGGCAGGAAGTGGACAGCAGTCACTTGGGAAACACATACTGTTTATTGATGCTCTCAGTGAAGCCATGGAAAAGCAGGCATTCACGCAAGCCAAGCACGTGGTCAAAATGCCAACGTGTCTTCAGTGAAAGCAACCTGGCTTTGATTCCCCTTGCTGCTCTTCATCCAAGCAGCCTTGATGGGTCACTTCACCTTTCTGGGCTTCAGTCTCTCCATCTAGGACCTACCCCCTAGGGTTGCAGGAAATATTAAAGACTGTGTCTAAAGCACTTCACCCAGCATCTGACCTTGAGGAAGCCTGAGATGGTGATGTCTTTTCCATCTCAGAATTTCTCAAGGATGAGGAACCAAGGCGAGTTCACAGAGGATTTGAGAACCCAGGAAGGGTGTTATTTGTTTGTTTTTCTTCTCACTCCAGAGTCTGAGATATACAAGAAGATCAGTGACAAGCCTTGGAGTCCGTAGACCTGGTTTGAGTCTCTTCTTTAATCATAGTAAGGTGGGACTTCAGCAACTCACCTCAAGCCCTCTGGTCTTGTCTCAAGACCGCATTTACGGAGGTCAGACTTGCTCAGGGATGCTCAGGACAACACATTTGCTGCCCTACTCTCCACCCACTGTGGCAGATGTGCCAGCCAGTCCTGGTCCTGGGAAGGACTGCAATCTAGTCATTCTCCCTACAAGGCAATGCTCTGGGGAAGGAGACGGGGCTGTAGACAATCCCTCATAAGACCTTCTGGCTGACACACTGACTATAGTTATGGAAGAGAACCTTTATCCACATAGGCTTTGGGGGTATTAAAGTTATGATAAAGAAACATAGAATACATGAATTTAAGGTGTGTGGTTCTGTGGAAGATGCCCTGTAATTTTCATAACCATTGGAGTATCATTTTATAATTATAATCACTCTTATGCTGTTGATTGTTCCCTTAGCACTGCTTGGACATCCCAGATGCTAAATACGGTTGAGGGAGAGTTCTACTATGACAAGAGCATCCTGGGACGCTTCCTGAACAGTCTCTGATGACTCTCTGATCCTATGCCTCTGAATTACTTCTCTCTCGAATTGTTAGAAAAGCTTGATACTGGTAAGATTTCTGATTCTTGCAAGTTTTGCTTGGCAATCCATCCCATTGTGTTATCTTGGCACATAAGTCTAAAGCAAGTCTGAGCTCTAAAGTCCCTGTGAGAATAAAAGTCATGACCTTCTGGAGATCAGAAGTCATGTCTTATTTCTGAGGCCATAGTCCCACACACTCAACCTGGCCCATACTAGGTGATTGGTAAGCATTCACTGCCTTCATGTGCCATTCAATTTGCTGTACTTTGGTAGCTTGTGTGATGGTGTGATGCTGAAAGCTATGCCCCTGGTCTTTCAAAGATCAGCAGGTTTCCCCAGAGCTTTCAGACTAAGAATAACCTATGAGGGACTAGGCTGAAAACCCTATGGATGGCATTGAAACATTGTCAGTTGCTGAAAACCCCATGAATAGGAGGAGACTCTTATCAGACATGGTGCCAAGAGAGAAGCCCCTCAGGTCAGAAGGCACTCAAAATAGCACTGGATGCACTAACTTACCTATGCCAGGATGTCTGGAAAACAGCTATCTGTCCCATTGATTGTATCAGTATCCATTGCAAAGAAGGGTAATTCTGTACCCACCCAACAGAATGCTCAAATAAGAAAACAATATCATGAGGACCACAGGGTGTGAATTTTTGCAGAAGAGCACCCAGCAATAGTTGCAGCAGTTCATTAACAATGAGCTTCCATAGATTCCAGCTGGATTCAGTAGAGGGCACGGAAAAAGAGATATCCTTACTGATGTGAGATGGATCTTGGCTGAAATCGGAGGGAACCAGAAAGATGTTTATTTATGTTTCAATGACTCTGCAAAGGCATTCAATTGTGTGGACCACAATAAACTGTAGATAATCTTGAGAAGAACTGGAACTTCAGAACAGTCCATTGTGCTCATGAAGAACCTGTACATGTGCTGCCTGTGGGAACAGAACAAGGCGATCCTTCAGGGTTCAAAATCAGGAAAGGTGTGTGTCAGGGTGGTGTCCTCTCTTCATACTTATTCAATCTGCCTGCTATGCTAAGCAAATAATTAGAGAAGCTTATATGAAAATAAGGATGCTATATCAGGACTGGAACAATGTTTAGTAACAACCCAGAATTGAACTAACAAAATACAAAAATTATTCAGCAATATCATTACTATCACATATTAACAAAGCCAGTTTTATTTAAATCCTTTTATTGGGGCTCTTATAACATTCCATACATCAATTGTAGCAAGCATACTGTACATATGTTGCCATTATCATTTACAAAACGTTTTCTACTTGAGCCCTTGGTATAAGTTTCTCTTTTTTCCTCTCCCTCCCGCAATCTCCCCACCTCATGAATCTTTGATCAACTATATATAATTATTTCATATCTTACACTGTCTGTTGTCGCCCTTCCCCAACATTTCTGTCATTCATCCCTTTTGGGGAGTGGTAGGCTATATATCCAACAATGTGATGAGTCCCCCCTTTATCTCGATTCCCCATTTCTGACCATCCCCCCTCTCCTCATTATATTGCCACTCCCACCACTGTTTCTGAAGGGGTCATCTGTCCTGAATTCCATGTGTTGAGAGCTCTTATCTGTACCAATGTGTGTTCTATGGTCTAGCCAGATTTGTAAGGCAGAACTAGGTCATGATAGTCAGTGGGAGGAAGCATTCAGAAACTAGAAAAATTATGTATGATTCATCAGTGCAATACTGATATATATATCACCATGGTTGGATCATCCCTTCTTTATAACTCTTCTGGAGGAATGTCCAAGTGTCTACAACTAGGCTTCCAGTCTCAACTCCAAACTTCCTCATTTGCATAATTATAGTTGTTTGTTTTGGATCTTATGATACCTGATATGTGACCCCCATCGACACCTCATGATCACAAAGGTTGGTATGCTTCTTTTATGTGGGCTTATTTGCTTCTCTGATGGATGGCTGCTTGTTAACGTCAAGCCTTTAAGATCCCAGATGCTGTATCTTTTGATGGCCAGGAACCATCCACTCTCTTTACATTTGCTTGTGCACACATTGTATCTTCAATGATTGTGTTAGGAAAGTGAGCATCAAAGAGTGCTAGATTATTAAAACAAAGTGTTCTTGTGTTGAGAGAGACCTTGAGTAGAGGTCCACAGTTCATCTTAATACTTAACATATAAATATATATATATATATATATATATATTGGTCTCAATCCCTTTCATTACAAATTAGTATATTTACATATATACATGCCTATAGTTGTACCTCTGTAAATAGCTTTTGCTTACTATTTCTTTCCTCTATTTGCTTTTACCTTCCTACTGTCCCACTATTATGCTCACCCTCCATTTGGCTCTCAGTAATTCCTCTCGGATATAATGCATGTGATTAAATTCCGCCAGACATTATACATCCTCCTTGCCACCAATTTCAGATCTCTTGTTGTTCCTTTATCCCTGAGTTTGTTGACTCCCCACTCCCTCTCCCTGTACCTTCTTTTCCCAGGTCCCCCAAGAGCCACCAGTCTCATTGTTTTCTCCTCAAGATTGTTCATCCTGTCTATCTTATTTAGATAGACATAGGGAAAATAAGACAAACAAAAAACAATAGTTAGTTCCAAGTCTGTCTGCTGACCCTTATTTATGTTTTCTGATCGAGTTTGGTAAGGTGTCAATCCCTGTGCCCCAAGTCAGAAGTCTCTTTTCAGAATTCCTTGTGGAGTTTGTTACTTTTCTCCCCTTGCTGCCTGTTTCACTCCCTATGCATTTCACTCCATTGTGCATGGGGCAGACTGGGCACACTTTCTGCAGTGTCTCCAGTGTTCCCATAGTGCTATGAGTCAGTGAGGGAGTGTTGGTTGTATCTCATGGTAGGGCAGGCCCTACAGTCCCCTCTGTGCATTGGCTGCTCTGACCAGGGATGTTGTCCTGAACAGGGAGGCTTTGTGGGCCATAATGAAGTTCGTTCTCTCTCTCTCTCTCTCTTTCTCTCTCTCTCTCTCTCTCTCTCTCTCTCTCTCTCTCTCTCTCTCTCTTTCTCTCTCTCTCCCTCTCTCTCCCTCCCTCTTAGTTTGTTCCCATGTGGTCTGGACTATCTCTTCAGTGCTGTCCGCTGTATTGCCCCCTTCTGGGGAGGGGGTCAACAAAAGTAAATTTTTTCTGCGGACAATTTAAAAGCAGTTGCAACAGAACCCTAACAGAGAACTGTCAAAAATTCAAACCAGGGTCACAAGGGGACGTAAAGTGAGAAATATCATTGCTGATATCCAATAGCTCCGGGCTGAAAGTAGAGACTACCGAAAAGATGTTTACCTCTGTTTTCTTGCCTATGCAAAAGCATTGACTGTGTACATCATCATACATTATGGCTAAAATGATGAAGAGTGGGAATTGCTGAACACTTCGTTATGCTCATGCAGATCCCGAACACACACACACACCAAGAGGCAGAATTTTGAACAGAACAAAATAACGCAGCAGAATTGAAAATTAGGAAAGGTATCTGTTAAGATTATAACTTCTCACTATACTTTTTCAGTCTGTATGCTAAGCAAATGATCCAAGGAGCTGGGCTGTATGGAGGAAAACTCAGCATCAGAATTGGTGGAAGACTCATCAGCAACTTTCCATATGCAGATGATAAACCTTGCTTGCTGGAAGTGACGAGGACTTGAAGCACTGATGATGAGCAAAGACTTTGACCTTCAGTGTGGATTACATCCCAACATAAAAGAACAAAGTCCCTCACAACTGCATCAATAAGCACCATGGTGGTAAAGGAAAAAATGTGGAAATTATCCAGGACTGCATTTTATTTGGATCTACAATCAAAGCCACAGAAACAGTAGTTAAGAGATTAGTGATGCGCTATATTGGCCAAATTTTGCTGCAAGGGTAAAGTGTTCGAAAGCAATGACATCACATTGAGGACTACAGTGTGCCTAATCCAAAACACAGTATTTTCTGTTATCTGAGAGGCATGCAAAAGTTAGACAATGAATTCAAAAAGAACAAGAAGAACGAATGCCTTTTACTAGCAATTAGATTCTAATATTTTTACTTTATTTTACTTTTAATATATGTGTATTTGCTAATATGACAAAATAAAATAGATTTCAAATAAAAGGAGGAAAAATAGAACCAAGGCCTTTGAATTATGGGGTTGGTGAAGAACACTGAAAGAACCAAGGACTACCAGTTGAACAAACACATCAGCTTGAGAGACGTACAGCCAGAATACTGCTTAGAAGTGAAGACGATTAAACTTTGGTTCACACACGCTGAGCATGTGATCAGGAAGAACCTGTCAAAAGGATCATCAAACACAGTGGTGCTAAAATGGATTTATGCATTGTTAGGAGGGTGGCACAGGACTGAGTATGTTTCATTCTGTTGTACATAGGATGGCTATGAGTCATAATGAGTAGACTGGACCCAGAAACAACAATTGTCAAAAAGTCCCTGTGATATAACCAGATTGTGCACCAGAACTAACCTAAAAATTGGCAGTCCAAACCTTCACAGCCTCACAGAAGTCTTGGCAATCTCTTTCTCATAAAGACTATAACCATGCCATTGCATCATGCTCACCATCCCAACACAAAAAGATAAAGCAGGTGCATAAGCAAATGTAGTGAAGAAAGCTGATGGTGCCTGGCTATCAGAAGATACAGTGACTGTGATCTTAAAGGCTTGAGGATAAACAAGTGCCCCTATAGCTAAGAAGCAACAAAGCTCATATGGAAGAAGCACACCAGCCTGTGTGACCACAAGGTGCCAGTGGGATCCGGTATCAGGTATCAAAAGATCCCAAGTAGACAACTATATTGATGCAAACAAGGGGGTTTGGAGTGGAGACCCAAAGCCCATCTATAGACAACCATACATGCCCTTACAGAAGGGTTTTGGGGAGAAGATGAGTCAGTCAGGGTGCAGTATAGAAACAATGAAGCATACAACTTTCCTCTAGTTCTTCAATGCTTCCCCCCCCCCAAACCCCTCACTATTATGATATCAATTCTACCTTACAAATCCAGCTAGACTAGAGGATGTATACCAGTAACAGAAAAGAGCTGGAACATAGGGAATCCAGGACAGATGAACCCTTCAAGATCCATAATGAGAGTAGCACTACCAAAGGGGAAGGGGAAGGTGGGGTAGAAAAGGGGGACCCATCACAAAGATCTTCATATAACCCCCTCCCTGAGAGACAGGCAACAGAAAAGTGGGTGAAGGGAGTCATCTGACAGTATATGATATGACAAAATAATAATAGTTTATAAATTATCAAGGGTTTGTGAGGGAGAGGGAAGGGAAAGGAGAAGGGAAGTGAGGAGCCGATACCAAGGTCTCAAGCAGAAAGCAAAAGTTTTGAGAATGATGATGACAACAAATGTACAAGTATGCTTAATACAATGGATAGATGGATGGATGGATGGATGGATGGATGGATGGATAGATGGATGGATGGATTGTGACAAGAGTTGTATAAGCCCCCAATAAAATGATTTTTTTAAGATTATGGCCACGAAAACCCTACAGGGTCGTTGCACTCAATAACAAATGAGGTTTCCATAAGGTTCAGCCGGTTAGATAGCACAGGTCTGTTTTGCATGCTTGTTTGTTTGAGGACTGTTCTGCATGGTTCTATAAAAACACTAGACTCTGACTGGTATAGCAGTAGCTACACCTCACCTCAGGAACCTGTGGGCATCATGATATCACCTGTATACACACTGCTTATAAAACAAAGACCTTGTCCATCATTTCCCAGGTGGTACAATTAAAAGAACAGCCAAGACCATTGAGGGTGCTTTAAAAATAACCAAGTCCTGCTGGTTGAATTATTTTTGAAAACTCAGCTAATGACACAGACTCCCCATGTATATTCTTGAGATCTTATAATACAAATTTTTGTCACCTCATCCCTCTTAAACCGCCATTGCTCCTGAGACCAGTTTGCCATCCACACTCACAAAGCCAAACATCTCCTTCAAGTCGTGCCATCTATTTTTTTTTAATTTTATTGGGGGCTCTTACAGGTACCACAACATTCAGTACATCATTTATATCAAGCATATTTGCACACATATTTCCACATACATTTCCCAATATTTTCCACTTGAGCCCTTGATACAAGCTCCTTAAAAAAACCCTCCCCTTTCCCTTCCCCCCTTATTAAAAAAATTAATCATTTTATTGGGGGACCCCTACAACTCCCATCACAATCTCTAACAACATCAGTTGTATTCAGGCCACCCATTGCCATCATCACTCTCAAAACATTCTCCCTCCCTCCAGGCCCCCATTATCTGCTCCCTATATTACCCTTCCTCCCCCCTTCCCCTTGAACCCTTAGTAATTTACAAATTATTTTTTCATCCTGTACACTGTACAATGTGTCCCAACACTCACTTCCCTGTTGTCCATGCCCCAGAGAGGAGGCTATGTGTAG
>PVJH01022581.1:0-36331 GCA_004026705.1 Nesogale talazaci
ACCCTTTCATACGCTTCTCGCACTGCTGAGGTCTTAGGCAAGAGGAGGATCCATTCTCAAGTCACTGAGCGCTGGTTTTACTGTGCTTGCCTAGATTTCCTGGCTCCTTCTCCACCAACAGCGGACCCAGCGTGCAGACTCTCAGTGCCCCAGCACCCTCGGGCCTCGAGCATTTTCTACAACATGCCTGATGAAGCATCTCAAATTATAGGGAGATCAATCTAAATCTCCCTCGGCAGACGGGCCTAAGCCGGTGAAACAACTCACAAGGAGGCATTTGCATCTCTTGATTAGAATCTGGCCCCAAACCATTTGAATTGGAGAACAGCAAAGCTATTTTACAAAAACAATTGTTTTTGATTACCAGGAAAGCTGAGCCAGCAACATCTTCGGGCTGTAACGAGACTTGTTCTCATATTAAAGCAATATTTTAGACATGGACTTACATCGCATCAAACGACATCAGTTCTCGGGAGAAAGGCGACAATTTCATCTCCCCCTGAATTATTAAGAAACAAACAAACCATTAAACCCGGGGCCGTGGCGTCTATTCCGACTCGTAGTGACTCTGTAGGACAGGGCGGAGTCACCCCCAGGATTCACCCAAGACCGATGAGCAGGTCTCTCCTACCAGGAAGCAGCTGGTGGGCTTGAACCGCCAACGTTGTAGTTGGTGGCCAAGAAGCTAACCACTGTACCCTCAGCTTCTTTCCTTTAGACGAAGCCAAACCATTTCGACACTGGCGCTTAGCCAAAAGACCAAGAAGCGATAAGTCAAACCATTTCTGTCCCCCAATACAACAAGCACTGCACTGAAACCAGCACCATCGAGTTGGTCCCCACCCCCAAGGCCAGGTAGAACTGTGGGTTTCTGAGACTGTACCTCATCTGTAGGGAAGTGGAGAGCTTCGTCCTTCTTCCAGGGAGCCCTGGTGGTGGTTTCAATCCACGGACTTTTCGGGTTCGCTGCACCACCCGGCCTCCTTCAACAAGTTCCTACATGGCTAACAATATTTTTAGACATATGGAGATTTTAAAAGTGCTTATGTCTCATCTAAGTAGACCAACCCCACTAATCAGCATCTGTCATTGCCCTATGCAGGGTCCCACATCTCGCTGCCATGGAGGCAAGCCTGATTCGTAGCCACCCACTGTGGGTTTCCGAGACGGTAACTGTTTACTACAGTGGCAAACTGTTGACTGTTGAGTCCTCTTCTCTCCCAAGGCTCTGCTGGTGGTTTTGAACAGCTGACCATGCAGATTGCAGCCCAAGTCGTAACCACGACACCACCAGGCCTCTCCCCGGCATCATACGCAGTTCGCTCTGACTGGGTTGTTAAGGGCCAGGTCCGAACCCGGGAGCCCGAGTGGGACCATGAGTCGCTTGTGAGTGCTAATCTGGAGGTCGGCAGTCAGAATTCAGGGCAGCATGAAGCTCTCCACTCCCATGAAAAGCCACAGTCTCTACCAGACAGAGCACGTGGTGGATGACTGCCATTGTCCTGAGGTCAAAATGGGACCCTTTGGCAGGAGTCCCCCTTGGCCCAAGGTAGACTTGCTCCACTTTCTGCTTTGTTTGCCACGGAGGCACTTCTTTGCTTCCGAGAGTCGTCGTTGTGGGTTCGTTTGTCTGTGCTCTGGCTTGGTTTTCTAGGATTTCCTGCGTGGGAAACCCAGGTTAGGTAAACCCCGGGAGAAAAGAACTGGATCAGTAGACTCAACGGGGTGCGGCGGCGGGAGAGGCTGGCGGGAAATGGGGAGCTCAGTGCAACGGGGAGGAGGAGGGCGAAGAAATGCGCTGGGACTGCCCGTGGGGATGGCGGCAGGGCTCTCACAAACGCCACTCAACTCCTGAAACGCACGGTCGGCGACTGTGTCCGTGAGCGTGCTACAGACAAACTACTTTTTTAAAAGAGAGTTACAGTCTCTGAAACCATCAGGGGCCGTTCTGCTCTGTCCCACTGGGTGGAATTGACTGGATGGCGGTGAGTTTTCGCGTCTGAGATGGCCCCTGCTGTCAGCCCTTCCTAAACTTTCACATCACGGCAAAGGGAAGACGCGGCTGCGGGTTGTTGCTATGGCAGGCCCGTTTCTGACCCGCGAGGGGTCTCTGTTCCAACGACGATGACTGTGGTGCCAGCTGGTGCTGACCTACGTTGGGTGTCTCATCTCTCGTTGAGCCTCATGATTATGGCTTGGTGGCATCAGTATCTTCATAGACACCCATCTTCGTCTTCGGGGTTTGAAAGCCTGGCATACAGACATCTGTGAGTGAATGCACACACACACATTACACACACACACACACACACACACCAGTCGTATGCGTGATTCAAGGTCACGTCTGTAGGTGGTAAGTCGGGGACCAGATCCTGTGGACTTTTGAGATTGACTGCATCTGTTACTGGGAGTCGGAGGCCTCGTCTTTCCCCCTCAGAGCAGCCCATGGGTTTGAACTTCGGGGCTTCTGGTTAGCGTTCCAACGGGCATCCACCACACCAGCAAAGCTCCCTGGGCACTGACGTCCAGGAATGCCCGTGCACAGCTCTGGGACACTCACACACATCGGTTGAACTCGACGAGCCCCTGCCACCGTGTGCATCAACTCACCGAGGTGAGGCCAACTCTCATGGGCCCCACAGGACAGGGTAGAACTGCCCCTGCGAGTTGGCAAGACTCGGACTCTTTCTGGGAATAGAAAACCTCGTGGTTCTCCCTCCCCGCAGGCGCCTCCGCTCTGTGGAATCTCCGTCCGTCCGGAGCTCGAGCCTTCTCTCGGCCAGTCCAAATAAGCCAAAGCAAGCAACCCGTTCGCTGAGCAGGGTCCAGTCTGTCATTTCAGGCACTTCCAAAGCCGCCATCCTCATCCCCGTTCTGGGTCCAAAACAATCAGAACATGGAAATGTTTTCTGGTAACTCGTTTGTCAGTCAAACATCCCCTAAGCTGATAATAAAGCTATTTATAGTCTTTTTCCCCCTAGTGCCACTTAACATGCATGGTCATGTACTTTGTTTTAGAAATAGGAATGTATTCCTACTCCTATTGGGGCAATGATGCCACACACACACACACACACAATAAAAGAAATAGGAGCGTGGGGCGTTGGAAGTTTCCATGCTCTTTGATCCCATTTTCCCATGAACCTTTGGCTGCCCTTCCTATGAGCATTTTGCTATTGGCTGAAGGGATGTTGTAGGGTCAAAGGCACAGGTGGACCCTAGGTAGGATGGCCATTGTCTGGCTTCAGGGACTTAACCTCCATCGTCACGGGATCCCTGGGTCTGGGACTTCCAGGCCACACGTGAGGATCTGTGCTGGTGAGGGAGGGCTGGCCAGACCAGAGCAGACTCCCCTGAGCTCCAGCTGCAGCCCCCGGTGGGGGACTTCCCAGATCTCCCCACCTTGTTTCCTTCTTCTGATGATCTGGATTCCTCTCTTTTTATGATCATGAGAAAGGCCCCCTGGAGGCACAGCTAAACACTCAACTGCTAACTGAAAGACCGGCAGTTTGAACCTCCCAGTCCCTCTCTAGGAGTCAGATGAGGCTGTCTGGTCCCACAGAGAGTGGCAGTCTGGGAAAACCTGTGGGACAGTTGTAAGGGTGTCTGTCTTTTGGGAATCGGCTTCATACTGATTCTCACCCATGATGCCATTGTCTTACATGCGGCCTAAAGGGCGCTGTGACTTATCTGGACCCCAGGGTTCTGCAGAGTGTGGACCCCATTTCACATAGGACATCAGCGAGGCTCAGGAAGTGTCCCATGGTAAGTCCATTAGACCCAGAGCCTTTGCAGGGACCTGGAATCACTGCATCCCTCAAGCTCCTATAACGCATTTCCACAGCGGTGACAGAAAGTGAGGGCTGAGCCCCGGTGGCGTAGTGGTTGTGCGCGGGACTGCGGCCCACTGGGACGGAGGTTCAATTCCAGCAGTGGGGCTGGGCCTCCTACTCCCACCACCGGAGAGCAGTGATGCCCCCAAAATAAAAAAATTAAATTGAAAAAATATATATAGAAAGTGAATTACAAGCCAGGGCGGGGCATCGGAAACCAGCCACGTGTGGCTCTGTGGACCAAGGGGAAACACTGCAAGCTGATTGACTTGGGTCAAAACCAGAGGCGAAACCCTGGTGAAAACCCCTGTGTCGGGACGTCACGATGATGCCAGCACCTGCTGTGGAGCGGCGTGCTGGTTGCGGAGTGGTTCTGCGTTGAGCTGGGATCTACAAGCTCCACAACTCAAAATCACTAGCTGCTCTCAGGGAGAAAGGTGAGGCCTTCCACTCCGGTAAAGAGTCCCTGTCTCAGAAACCCACCGGGCAGTTCCAGCCCACGTCCTTTGTCAGGAAGAGTCGGCATTGATGGGAGTGAGTCTGGGTTGGTTTGGATTGTATGGAGTGCCGGGTTTCAGTTTACAGTGATGGAAAAAGAGCGTGGGTTAAGGGGACGTCACGGCCATCAGATCCATTCTGACACACAGGACAGAGTACAACTGCCCCTGGGGGAGAGAGCCCCAAGGCTAGACATGCCCTCACACCCACCCCTGCGTGGACAAGAGCTGTGCTGTTCCCTTGTGTGGAAGTGACTGCATCAAAATCCATGTAGTTCTCACAGGCACCAGAGCAGCGCAGGGACTTGCAAACACCATCTATGCTCTAGGTGGACAACAGCAACACACAGCACTGTCGTGCATCGGTGCGGGCTCCCTGTGGCCCTCAGGACAGAGGCAAACTGGCCCTGTGGGTTTCTGCGACAGTCTGAGGTTACCAGAGCAGACAGACACCTCTGTCTCCCGCCCACGCAGCGTGGCTGTGGTTTCAAAACGCCGGCTTCGTGGTCCGCAGCCCCAAGCGGAACCGATGACAGGACCAGGGCCAGACCCAGAGCAAACTCTCACTCACAGCACGACCCGACAAGGACTGGGTAGGACCTTTGCTGTGGGTGTCCGAGACGCCGAACCCTGTCCTCCCTCTGAGGGCTGCGGCTTCCAAACTGCTGGCCCCATGGCTGGGGGCTCAAGGGATAACTGCTAAGCCCAGCCCCACCCCCAGCTCTGGACATAGATGTTCTTCTAGAAATCCCTGTATACAAGCCCTTCTCTAAGCACTCCAAGTTTGAGAAGCATGAAAAACACCCTTCTGTTCCACACACTTTAAATCTAAACGCGTCACGATGGAAGAGCCACGGACTGCACCTGCCTCTCATTCTCTCCTGATGCCGCATGCACCGCCTGCAAGGGACAACGCTTCCTCGTAAGTGGAATCCTTGCCGAGCCCTGAAGGGAAGCTGTGGCACACTCCCTTAATAGTGTTCTCCTCTGTGCGTGGGAAGTCAGCGGGAAAGGGACGTCAAGTCCTCTGGAGGTTCTCAAAGGACCGCCCCCGCCGACTCGTTGGCATGATGTGAGGGCTGCACCGCTCTCAGGCTACCCACGGGGGCCCCCTTCCCATGCTGTGTCCTGGGCTTCCTCCCACGCTGTCCCTGGGCAGAAGCCCGTGACAATGGGCCATCTTTCTTGAGTCTCTCTGTCTCTAGACAGAGCACTTGCAGAATGCTCTGCTTTGAAGAGCTCCTGCGATGAGGCCAGGCCCTCAGGATAAGCACCCCCTTGTGGTGGTGTCATGGCTCCTGTCTGAATCGGGAGGGATGGACGCAGTGGCTTCTGGCGGACGCAGTAACTCCGTGTGAAGAAAACCGAAACCCTCGCCACGGGGCCAATGGACCACAAACAGCATCGTGAACAGGGGGAAGGTGAACGACACTGGGGATTCCGTCTCACTTGGAGGCGGGGCAATCCATGCCCCTGGGAGCAGCAGTCAAGAACTCAAACGGGGGGTGGATCTTCTGCACCAGACCTCGTTCAAGGGTGGAAGAGCGAGTTGTTCACCGTGAAGACTAAGGTACACTTACTCAAGCTACGGGATCTTCACCAGCTCTACGTGCCCCCGTAGGCTGGACAATGAGCGACGAGGACCACAGAGGCGCTGACACATTTAGTTATGGTGTTGGCGAAGAGTGTTTGACGTGCCACGGACTATCAGAAGAACAAGCAGGGCCAGAAGTTCCCTTAGAATCGAGGATGGCAAAGCTTTGTCTCAGGGACTTTGGACACCGTATCAGGAGAGACCAGTGCCTGGAGCAGGGCGTCGTGCTTGCTAACAGAGAGGGGCGGTGAAAAAGTGGGCGCCTCTGGATAAGATGGACGGACACGGCGGCCCTGTCAATGGGCTCCGACGCAGGCACAGTTGTGAGGATGGCACCCACGTGCTGATGCTCTGTTCTGGGCCGGGTGGGCATGGCTGAGCGCGCCGCTGCTCACCCAAATGGGCAGGTCAGTTCCACCCCGATGCTCCGTGGGCTTCCATGAAGATCCCAGCAGACCCAGGCCCTCGGGGGCCTGCTGTCTATCACGTAGGGTGGCTCTGAGCTGGAATCTCAGTCAGCACCTTAGTGACAGGTGCAACGTCCCCTGGTGGGGGAGGCGCCACACGCTCAGGGCGGGTTTGTGGGGGTTCTTTCTGCCTGCCACGCTAGGTTTTTTAAAAAGGCGAATGTGTTGAAATTCTCCCCATCCAATGAAGAATATGACACGAGAAGCAGGCTACCTTTGTGGGCTAGTGTCCCCGAGGGTGAAAGGGGTGTGGGCAGGCTGAAAGGAGTGTTCTGGATGTGTCAGGGTGGACCACCTCTGATGACCCAAAACAAAAGGCATTGATTTCTTGTATCGACTGTAATAAAGGCCTATGATAAAAATCTTTACCCGATGGGAGGCATTATCTTTCCATCGACTCCAGTCCACAGCCACTCTAGAGGGCCAAGGAGTACCCCACCCCCTGCCCCAGGTTTCCAGGCTGGAATCTTCATGGAGACTGATTGCTACATCTCTCTTTCACAGAGCAGCTGGTGGGCTCACACTGAGTGAGCCCAGACCACTAAGTGGTACTGTAACACACTCAGTGATACCAGCACCCTGTCTGGTGCTGTCTGGATGCCTCTGACTGACGTGACCACCGAGCCAGACTCTGCCAGGCCTGGTCCATCCTCACAGGGGCTGTCCTCTTTAAGGACAGTGGCACGGCCACTGCACCAGCCCGCTTCCTTGAGGGCCTTCCTCTCCTTCATGGACCTTCCCCTTTACCACGCCTGGTGTCTTTCAGCAGGGATTGGCAGGCCTCTCTTGATGACATGTTTATGGGTATGTGAAGCTTACTCTGGGGACCTGATCGGTGCTGTGTGTGTGGGGGGGTATGTATATAGGAGGACAAAGGTGTCGCGGACCCAAGCCAGAGTATATTCCGGCACCCCCAGGTCCTGTGAACATCGGACACAGATTTCCACAAAGTGGAATTCATGCCCTTGAATAATGGTGCTGGTGGAGCAGATGGACAAACTGGGCTGTAGGAGGGACAGACAGGTCGGTTGCAGAAGGACAGCCAGCACGCTCCTTGGTGTCAGGAGTGACCAGTTCCCGGGAAGAGTCATGTGCTTGGTAAAGCAGACGGTCGGTCAGCTCAGTCAGGATGGGCGGACACAGTAGCACGGACACATAGTATCAGCTGTGAGAGGGCACACGCAGGGGCAGGAGGGGTTGCTGTGAGCAAGATGGACTCCGTGGCACCTAAGGACAGCAGCAAGAAGGCCAGGGCCTCTCTGCAACAGGGCTCAGAATGGACACACTGCCGTGAGAAAGACCGGCCAGGCTCACAGTCCAACCCACAGGCGATGCTGGTGCGTTCAACCCTCTCCCTCGGCCAGCCCAGCCCAGGGCCAGCCGCCTACTGTGTGAGTTCTAAAGAGTGGTATCTGTTCTAGGATTTTCCCCAGTACTGCAATTTCCGGGACTCAATCGAATGCCCCATATGGAACTCTATTTACTGCTTTTATGGTGGAAGGATGATCACTCAGGCCTCTGCTCCCCGCGGGAAGCAGGGCTCCAGATGGCCGGCCCATCCTTATAGGGTTTTCCCATAGCGCTGCCTATTCCCTTTCCATACGGTCTCACTGGGCCATTCAGTCGGCTGGAGTCATCTAGTCCTATGCCGAGCTTTCCTTTGAAATCGTGAATCGGCTGTGTGGCATCTGGGCGGGCAAACTGCTCCCCACCCTCAGTGATGTGTGTGGGGGAATAGCTGCAGAAGTAACCGCCTTTATGTCTTAGCCTGAAGGAAACAACAGGCAAGGTACACACACACACACACACACACACGCACACCCTCTCTCTCTTTTTTACTTTTGACTTTAAGGTTTGCTATTCTGCAGAGACATTTCCAGCCTCCCTCTAGGCATTCCGGCAGGGGAGGTTTGCTAGGGACCTACGGTGGGACAAGGCTGCTCTCAAAGGCTTGAAAACACGAAGAGCAG
Source organism: Nesogale talazaci (assembly GCA_004026705.1). Lineage (NCBI taxonomy): Eukaryota > Metazoa > Chordata > Mammalia > Afrosoricida > Tenrecidae > Nesogale > Nesogale talazaci. Next base: position 8,362 of record PVJH01022581.1, read on the forward strand.
CAAAAAAAAAAAGAGGGAGTCCCCCGTCGAGACGGATGGACACAGGGGCTGCCTCCATGGGCTCAGGCACGGGGACGGTTGTGAGGGCGGCGCAGGACCATGGGAGACTCTGCCCTGTACCATCATCACCCCCGCCCTCCACAGGAGCTGGAAAACAAGACAAGTCACAAGGGAAGTCTGACTGAGAGGCACTGGAGAGAGCAGGGAGTCCAGGTCGGTCAGTAATGGGTTATGATGTCGGCTGCTGCCTGCACCCAGCCGCCCCATGGGAGAAAGAGGCGACCATCTGCTCCCATCACGATGGGCAGCCTCAGACACCCACGGGGGCAGTTCTGCTCTGCGCTGCATGGTGTGGTGAGACGGCATGGGCCTCGTGGAGCTGAGTTTGGCTTTATTTTTGAGATGAGAGGGGCCCGGGGTTGAATCTCAGCCCAGACCGCTCACACAGAGCCACCTCCCAGCTGTTGGAGTGGCAGCATGTTCCCGGGTCGCTATGACGCTCAAGAGGGGAGCAGAGTCAAAGGAACCCTGGTGGTGTGGTCAGCTGCCAACCACAAGGTGGATGGTTCAAAACCACCACCCTGGGGCTGGGCCTGGGCCAGGGGCTGGGCCACGGCAGAGGCTGGGGCAGGGGCAGGGGATAGAAGCTGGGGCAGGGGTTGGGGCAAGGACTGGAGCAGGGGTAGAGGCTGGGACTGGGCCTGAGGCAGGGACTGGGGCAGGGGCTGAGCCTGGAGCAGGGGCTGGGGAGCTTTTCCTTGTACACACCATGCCGGAGGATCACGGCAGGTCAGGCACCAACTCCATGGTGGTGAATAAGAACAACAACATGTTTCTTTGAAGACGAGAAGGGCCCTAACCGTTAAGCATGCACATTTGCCTCACCTAGCTCTCTTTAGGCAATGCCGTGGGCATCTTAAAAAAAGGGGGGGATACATTAAAATAGTTTTCTAAAAAGAAGTCTTCAAACTGCATCCATTGCCCATATGCCAGCAACTGACAGGGGAGGAAGGGCCCGTCAACCCTAACTCATGCCGTCAACATCGTGTCAACTCCCAGAACCCTAGAGCACAGGCATTGGCGGCCCGATGACATCCTAGATTAATCAAGGCTCCCCTGACCCCTGTGATTCCTTTAAACTCACTCCATCAGGTCCTTTTGGACTCACGGCGACCCTCTGAGACAGGCTAGACCCACCCCTGTGGGTTTCTAGGGCTGCAACTCTTCCCTGGCGCACAGCACAGCCTCATCTCTCTCCCTCGGGGTGGCTGGTGGGTTCGATCCGGCAGCATCACTCAGGGGCCACCGGGGCCTTGCCCTCGGCGCTCCTGGGGTTCTTGCGTGTGAGCAGCAGGGAGGGCTGGACGGGCGCCCCTGGTGACTTTCAGGAGTACCGGCCACTAGACACTGGGAAGAGCGTGTGGGGTTTGGGAACATCCCAGCCGTCTGCCGCCCGCTCCAGTGTGCTTACCCCGAGGTTTCTGGGAGATCTGAAATGCTGCCTGGTGCTGAATTGGCACGAATTTAGCTGACTCCTCACACACGGCCACCTGCTAACAGAATGCCGAAGGAGCTGGAGACCCAATTACTTCCTAAAGACTGCTGACTGTTTGACCCAGGTGGCGCGTGAGGAGGCTTAACCCTCCTCCTCCCCCTGCCCCCCTAAGACGCCTCTGACCACTGCGATCCATCTGAACTCACTGGACTCACCGTGACCCTCTGGGACAAGCAGAGCCAGTCCCAGGAGGCAGACAGACTCATCGCACTCCCTCAGAGCAGCTGGGTTCCAACTGATGACCTCACCGGGCCAGTTCGTTGAAAAGGCACCCAGCAGAGGTCAGAGTTCATTCCCGTCCATGGATGCTCAATGGAGTGTCACAGTGACCTGGCTGGGGGCAGTCAGCAAAGTCCAGGAGGGACCCAATGGAAGATTGTGGGGATGAGTTCCCAGACCCCTATCCCATTCACGGGGAACTTTCTGTCCACAAGATGGTCACTTCACCTTTCTGCTCCTCTGTGTCCTAATCCTACAGGTCCTCATATTTAAATGAAGATTTCAAGAGTTGAAGCACATGGAAAGTTCTGTGTAAAAACTGGGTCGTAATGGGGACTACTAGAATTGGGATGGTGGGGGGTGGGCACGGGGTGCAGTGGGGGCACAGGATGCAGAATAGAGCTCAAATATCCAAAATCCCAGACTGGACCTGTAGAGACTAGAGGAGCTCCCAGGGCCACAGACCCAAAATGTGATTTGAACCTTGAACCCAAGCCATCCTCTGATGTGGAGGACCAGCACCCATCATTCAATGGGTCCGAGGGGTGGTTGTGTGATTGAGGGTAAAATTAAAGAGACATCAGACAAGAGAAAGCGTGCAAGGCCTCACCTCTGGGACTACCATGACTTCAGAAGCCAGGTCCACACAGAGAGACAGAGAACATATTTCCAACCAAGGCTTATCTACATTGAGGGAGGGGGGAAGCCCCCCTAATTTACAGGTAACCACATATGTAACAGAGTGCGCTGTACCCTAACCCTAAGGGTTCCTGAGCATATAGGAGGAGTAATCCAACACCAGTACCTGGGGCAGGTAAAGGGGCGGTGGCTGTCCTCCGAGCCCAAAGAGCAACAGCACACGCTGCCTCGGTAGTTAAAACTGCCGGCTACATGGCAACCAGCCCTGTGCTTTAAGAGGTAACTTTAAGGTAGCACTATTGTTGGAGGATATAGTGGGGAACAATATTTATTATGAGAAGGTGTTTGGGACTCAATTTCAGCTTGGAAAAGTAGAGGGTCAATAAAAAAGAAGACCTTACCCAAGATGGATGGACACAGGGGTTATACCGATGGGTTCAAGCACAAGGACAAGTGTGTGGACGCTGCAGGGCTGGGCAGGGCTTCCTTCTTCTAGAATCCACTGCACGGTCCCTCCCAACAATAACCCATGAGTCCACTGCTCCACTAAACACTGAAGAGAAAAGGGGTCCAAAGCAAAGCTGAGCAGACAAAGGGGTACGGAGACTAGACTGCAGAAAACAGAGCAACCAGAGAGCCATGAGTGAGAATGCTGACACGCTGGGTAAACGGAACTCATATCACAGAATAAACTATGCGCACATTGTCTGAGGGGAACTTAATTTGCTGCATACATTTCCACTAAACAAAAGAGAAAATAGGATTACGAAAATACATGTCAGGTGCTACTGTCACAGTGGTGTTAGCAATAAAGCATGATGTCTACATCCATTACATATATTAAAAAGTCCACACCTGTGAATGATATTTTCATATTTGAAGATGGTGGCCCATTCAATTCTCATTATAACCCTTATTGCTAAAGTCTTAATGAACTTAAAAAAAAACATCTTAATGAATCTTAATGATTTTAGTGATCATCCTCGCAATGATGAAAGTGAATTGTTTATTTTTTCTCATAGTGAAAAGACTGGTGCTCAGATTTGTTTTTTCAAGGAAGCTTGGAGTGTGCGTCACAAGCCTGGTGTGCTTGGGGGGTGCTTAAGGAGTCATGAGCTGCTAACCACAAAGTCTGTGGTTCAAACCCATGCGTCACTCTTGAGGGGGAAAGCGTGTCTTGAGCGTGTCAGTCCATGTTGACTAAAGAAACATTCATAGACACTCATGGGTGTGTAATAGAGAACCACCACATACCTAAATACACCAAATGGAATTGCATTTCTTTTCTATATCAGGAAAAATAGCCCTCACAATGACAGAGAATAAGAAATTCATCCTGGAGTTTTTATTTCCAATTTCATCCCAGGGTTTGCCTCCAGGCCACCCCCACGGAGACACTCTATGGTGCACAAGGCAGCAGTGCACACACTTGTTGCAGGCCCCTGCCCAGCCCACCCAGGGCAAAGGCTGGCCCATCACTTCATGAAGATCACCGTGAAGGTCACCAGGTCAGAGCCTGCCTCCTGATCTTTCCATCACGGTGCTCTGGAAAGTCAAGGCGCTTTGACAGAAGAAGACGAGAAGCAGAATGAGGCACTCCCATTAAAAGTCCCCAGGCCAACAAACAAACTTGCTGCTCTCCAATGACGTCTTAGATCGGGCACATCTGCCTCGAGAGAGCTCTTTCGATTGTTAGGAAGGAAAGATGTTCCCCTGAAGAGGAAGAAGCCTCTCCCCAAAGACCCACGGTCATTTCGATCGCCCCATCTGCCTGCAAATGCTGGGCAGTGGACACGGGACACCAAAGAAGAACCGACGACGGCTGTGAGATCAGGTGCCGGCGAAAACTCCAGGGGCTTCCAGAAGAATAGAGTCCGTCTATCTGGGAAGGAGCACAGCCAGGACGCTCCATAGAAGTGAGGCGGAGGAGTGTGGGCTCACAGTCTCTGGACAGGAGACCAGGAGAGACCTTGGACAAGCAGAGGTGGTGAAAAAGAGGAAGGCCTTGGGGAGATGGATGGGCTCAGTGGGTGCAACAATGCACTCAGACCCCACAACCATTGTGAGGGAGGCCGGGCCAGGCAAAGGTTGGTTGTGTGGTCCATGGGGTTGCTATGACTGGCACCACCTGGACGGCCCCTAACAACCTCTGCCCACCAAAGGGGCCTGAAGCATGTTGCCAGGGGATTTGAGACTCCTCCTCTGCTATTCAAAGAGAGAAGCCCCTGTTTGGGGCGGTGGAGATAAGCAATACTGAGAAACGGCAGACAGTCTTCCCAAGGGAGGAGCACCAAGGTAGACAAAAACAGAAGAACCCCGCCCAGGTGTCTGCCATGTACTCCCTAGCTCTGCGAATGGCAGGGAGTGTCACTTCTATATTCGAACAGCCCTAAAATGATAGACGGTCCCTGCTTAGCTAGAACCCCAACCTGCCTCCTTGCCACTTGCACCCTGGGGCTTGAGCCTTAACGTCATAGAATAGAGCTATCCGAGCTTCCATGTGATGCAAGGTCACGAGGAACCCCTCTGAGCTGCCGTGGGAAGGGACCTACTACATATTTGCCGAGAGATCCCAATGCCATCCAGTCAATCCGGACTCCCAGAAACCCGATGGAATGGAGTGGGAGGCCCCGGTGGCTTTCCGAGACAGTACACTTTGATGGGAGTCTCATCTCTCTCCCACAAAAGTGGCTGGTGGTTTTGAACTGCTGACCTGGCTGTTAGCAGCCAAACTGGGGAACCCGCTGTTCATAGAAAAGTGGAATCAATAGATAATGGAAATTTTGAAGCCCTCTCATATATCTAAGTCACTGCGCCAGCTGTTCCTGGGGAGAAAGACAAGGCTGCCTGCTTCTGGGGAGATTTGCAGTCTCAGAAACCCTGATGGAAATCACAAGAGTGTCAGAACACGGGTCTGCAGCATGCCAGATCCCTTTGGATAGCATTACTGGGCTTGCTAGGAAAACCAACTGTCCTCCGAGTAAGAGAGACTTGGGGTCCGTGCATCCTCCTTGAATTTCTAGATGAGCTGTCCCTTGAGGCACAAACACCCAGGGAATTTACTCTAGCCAAGAAGCTCTTTGATGCACTATTCCCAACAAAACAGTGTCAGGGAGCTTTCTTTAAACACTGGGCAAGTTTTAGTTTTATTTTAATTAATTAATTAATTTCTGGAGATCATTTTCTTGGAGGGCTCTTATAGCCGTTATAACAATTCACACATCAGCTGTGCCAAACACATTTGTACCTATGTGGCCTTCATCATCTTCAAAACATGGTCTTTCCGCTTGAGCCCTTGGTATCCGCTCATTTTTCCCTCCCTTCCCCACCTTCTTACTCCCGTGGATAAATTATAAATGATTATTATTTTCATATCTTACACTGTCCGCAGTCTCCCTTCATGCATGTTGTTGTTGTTTGTCCCCCTGGGGAAGGAGTGGGGGTGTTGTGTGTCATTGTTGTCCATTCCCCGTTTTGGTGGTGTCATGAGTTATGTGTTGGGCCGTTAACCCAAGATTAGCTGTTCAAAACCACCAGCTTCTCCATGGAAGAGAGATGGGGCTTTCTACTCCAGAAAGCCGTCTCTGAAAGCCACAGGGTGGCTGTGAATCAGAATTGACTTGAGGGCAGTGAGTGGGCTGTTTGGGTGGACAGGGTAGAACTGTCCCACTCTTCATGGGAACAGAAAGCCCCATCTTTCTCCCAAGGAGCAACTGGTGGTTTCAAACTGCTGACCTTGCCGAGATCAGCCCCACATGTAACTACGATGTAAACAGGCCTTCTGAATACACCACTAAATTGTCTAAATTCATCAAAACCACAGATGGAATGAAGCTTGCGTGAGCCATTTTATTCCTAAAGAAAGTTTTCTCTGAAAACGATGCACAGTCCACCCAGCACCAATTCCAGTTTCTACATATGCCCTGGACGGCTAAACTGACCCAGGGCTGCTAACAGGACAAATGAATCTGTCTTGGAAGAAGTCCGGCCAGCGTGCTCCTCAGAGGCAAGGATGCCGAGACTGGCTCTCACATACTTTGGACGTGTCCTCGGGAGGGACCCGTCCCTGGAGAAGACCTTGTGCTTGGGAACGAGGTGGGGTGTTGGAAGAGAGGCAGGCCCTCTCTGAGAGGGGTGGACACTGCGGCTGCAGCAAGGGGCTCAGACAGACGGACAGTTATGAGGACGGTATAGGACCGGTGTTCTGTCCTGCCGCGAGTGAGGTCGCTACGGGTCGGAGATGACTTGATGGTGCCCAATGACCACAGCACGTGCCCTTGGTGACATGGCCGCTATGTGGTGTGGCCAGGCTCCGCCCCCTTCCCCATGGCTGCTCACCCAGGACCCCACGCTCACTTGCCCTGACTCAGCCCTTCAGGTGCTCTCACAATTCCATGCTCCAGGCTACTGCTTCATCTTGAGGGGGCGGGGCTTTCTGATGGATGATGCATCATTCATAGTCACACCCGCCTTGCAGGTGTGCTGCCTTGTCATGCACCAAGGGGAGAGGGGGCAGGGGAGGAGTTTTTGCGAATGGGTGGCGCTGTCCCGCCAATGTTCAATTGCTAACGGCCAGGTTGGTGGTTCAGACTTACCGGCCGATCCTTGGGAAAAAGATGAGACTGGATCCTTGTTTAGTTGATGTCAGCTTCTGTTTTCATTACCACCACTCAGCTTTTTTTTTTTTGGGGGGGGGGGGGGAGAAGGTGAGTTTTCTCAATTGGCCGACTCAGAAACCCACACGAGCGGTTCTCCTGTGACCTAAAGCGTCGCTCAGCATCAACTCGATGGTCAAGATTGGTGTCTCTGGAGTGACATGGCGTGGCTGCTCACGACCAGGCTGAGGGCTGGAGCCAACCCTGGGGGTTTGGTGGGCGGCAGAAAGAGGGCTGGAGCCAACCCTGGGGGTTTGGTGGGCGGCAGAAGGGCCTGGCCATCTGCTCCGGTAAAGATCCCAGACTTGGAAGCCCCGGGGAGCAGTTCCACTCCGTCATATGCAGTCGTATCACAACACCTGGGCCTGACGCAGAAACCACATTTCAGTTTTGTTTTGGAAGCCTACAGGAGGGAGGAATCTCCCCTAAAGACAAGGATCTCCCGAAAGAGATTCCTGGAGGAGGGACAACAGACAAGTGGATGATGGGAGATCTCAGGAGTGTAAGATGTGGCATAATAATAACTGATAACTTATCTACGGTTCATGAGGGAGGGAGGGGAAAAAAGGAGGAGCTGCTCTCAGGGGCTCAAGCAGAAAGCAAACGTTTAGAGAACGATGACAGCAACAGACGGACAAAGGTGCCTGACACAGTGGACGGATGTGTGGATTGTGATGAGAGCTGTGCGAGCCCATAATAATAAAAAAAAAATTTAAGCATCCCTTTCTTTGTGGGACTTCTCTACTCAATGTCCAGCTTTCCCATGCAGATGAGGAGATGGAAGAGGCCCTGGCTGGAGTCAGGTGCGCCTTGGTCTTTAAAGTCAGTAACCTCCTGACCCAGCTGCTCGGAGTCACATGATCCCCAGGGTAGACCAGGGATGCCTGTTTGCCGCCTGGGAACCCTCGCTGTGAGTCAGGATGGACTGGAGGGACGTGAGTTTAGGAGTCACAGGACAGAGTAGGACTGCCCCCCCACCCCACCCGGGGTTTCCGAAAGTGCCATCTTTACTGGAGTAGCCCCATCTTTGTCCTGGGAGTAGTTGAGGGTTCAACACCCACCTTTCAGTTGGAAGTCAAGCACTTAGCCACTGCATCACCAAAAAGTACACCCCAAACCCACTGCTATCAATCCCGTTCCGACTCACAGCCATCTATGGTGACAGCTCCTGGACTGTCAGTCTGGACGGGAGCAGAAAGCCTCGCTGTTCTGCAGAACAGTGGATGGATTCGAATAGCTGACCCTGCAGCCTCAAACCTAACCCCCGGTGCCATCAGGGCCCCTCAAATCTCAAAGGAGACTGCAAAAAGCATGGATTCTGCCTCTGTTTACATGGACCCCCAAAGTAACCCTATGCTGTAGGTGCCACATGCCTTTAGCTCACAGAAAACACCACGGCCACACACAGTGTGTCCCCCAGGCCTTCCACGTCTGTATGATCTGGCACTTCCCCACACCTGCTGCCTGGGTGAGGCACAGCTCTGCTGAGCCGGCAAAGGGCAGCTTTCTGTCTGCACTCACATGGTAAGAGAGAGAGAAAGAGCAGAGTGAGGCAGACAGCAGGTGTGAGAGAGAAGAAGGAAGGAGGGAGGGAAAGAAAGAGCAAAACTAGTAACACCCAAGGAAAATGGGTTTCAGGGTCTTTGGGAATCATAGTCTAGAAATGAAACGGAAAGCCAACCACGCCCACTGCCCTCAAGTCAACGCTCACTCTGACCCCTCTTGAAGGTTTATGAGACTGTGGTCTTTACGGGAACAGACAGCCTGGGCTTTCTCCTGAGGAGCAGCTGGTGGGTTTGAACTGCTCAGCCTGTGGTCTACAAGTGCACAGCCGCCATTCCAGCATCAAGACACCCGCTGGCGGACTCAAAAGCCCCTTTTTATATCGCAAATCGTGTTGCATGATGGTTCAGAGGATCTATACGTTCCTGACTTGAGGAGACGGGAATTTGAGTTATGACAAACTGCACCTTGGATCGTCTGTTGTTTCGAGGTGATTGTTTTTCAAACATCTTGCTAACGGGAGCCTAGAGTCTGGGTGGGCTAAGCACCTGCACCGGGCTGCTGGCCCAAAGTCAGCAGTTCAAACACAGCGGCCACTCCAAGGGGGAAAGAGGAGGCTGTCTGCTCCCATAAAGAGTTAACAGACTCTGAAACCCACAGGGGCAGTTCTACCCTGACTTACAGGGTGGGGGTCGAGCCGATGGCAGCGAGTTTGGTTTATTGATGCGCATTCTCATAGGGAGGTTTCAGTTCTGCCCATTCAGATTCTCAAAGGCTGCCAGGTTTAATAATCTAGATATATTAAGAATTTTTCCATGCCACCTGAGGCCAGGGACCAGGTTTTCTTGAAAGCAGAGGTTCTTCCAGTCTCTAGATACCACCATCCCTCAGGCCTTAGCTTGTAAATGCCATGCTGGTCCGAGGCTGCAGAGGCTGAGAAATTGGGTTGCCCCCCTCAAGAAGTCCCTCTGAGGGAACAGAACTCTTGTCAGTATGGATCCCTCAAGTTGGGAGTGCATAACTAAAGCAATTACAGGTGGGTTTTTATACAGCTTTCCCCCAAAAAAAAATAATTAAAAAAAGATTTGTAGTTGTATGTGCAGCACTTTGCCCTGAGATGTGTGCTCTACAATAAAAACCAAACCTAATATATTTTGAACAACAAAAAAGAGGTTTCAGGAGACAGAATCGACCGACACAGAAAGGGTGGTGGGCACCCTCCTTCCGTGTAAAGAGTGAACGCAGACTCTCCCTGCAGCGGGAAAGTGAGGTCTAAGCCCAAGTCTCTCTGTGAAAAAGCGGTGTCCGAAATGCACACGCGTTAGAGAGTAAAATGGGTGGATCGAATGGGTCCCTCTTCCATGACAGAGTTGATGTGATCGGGACGTGAAGGGGCCTTCACTTAATTAACAGGAAGCACCAGTTGTCCTGCTGGATCAGCTCTCTCCTTCACAGTCATGACAGAGCGCCCGGCTGCCAGCTGCTCAGAAAGAGAGTGAGTGAGTCCGCCCCGTGACCGATGTTAACCCGTGTCAATCTCATTGACTAACCAGAAAGGCCATCATGAACTTGTCAGCGCGCTAATTTCCCTAAACGATTTTAATTGGGTTTTTTTATTAGTCACTCAGCTCAAACACTATCTTTTGAATAACAAAACAGGATGGAATCAGCTGGCACGGATGCACGTTGTCTTCTTAAAGCCATACCTGCAAGGCACGGACTCGATGAGGATTGGGGCACTGATGGAAATTCTCACTCTTGGGAGAGGAGGAGGAGGAGGAGCAGGAGGGGGAAAGAAGGATATTGTACATGGTAAAAGACAAAGAGCTAAGGAAACCCCACCATCAAGCTAAGGAAACAACCCCCACACTTCTCATGATGGCGCAAGACAAACAAGTACTCTCCCTTAGGGTGTCCATGGCTGTAAACATTGACTGAAGCTCACACACATCCCTCACCCATGGAGTGGCCAGTGGGTTCAAACCACTGACCTTACAATTGGTAGGCCTTGTGTTACCAGGCTCCACAAAATAAATAAGCAAAGAGAGAATGCTATCGTCACTATCATCAATTCAATTCCAACTCATAATGACCCTACAGGACAGTCCAGAACTGCCCCTCTGGGTTTCTGAGCCTGTAACTCTTTAAGGGAGCAGACACCCCTGTCTTTCTCTCATGGAGAGGCTGATGGATTTGAACTGCTGACTTTATGGTTAGTAGTTCCACTCTTAACGACTACGTTACCACGCTCTCTGCAAGATCAAAGCACTGTTCATTCAGACAGGGAAATGGGATGCTAACAGTTAATCTGGCCAATAACTGGAAGGTCGGAGGTTCCACCACCCAAAGACTTGGTCAGCTATTGCTGAAAAATCATCCTCTGAGGTAAAGAAACTTGATGGTGCCTGTTTATCAGAAAGGTTATTATCTGGGGCACGAAGGCTTATCTTAAAACAAGCATTCATCTAAATAAGGCATAAAGCTAAGTTTATATGGAAGAAGCACGCCAGCATGGGTGATGCAAGGATTGTAAATAATTAAATCCAAATCCAGAGGAGGGGACTGGTAATAGAGCTTAAATTCGGAACCCCTTATTTGGAGGAGGTTACTGGTGACAGTGAACGCTCAAAGCTCATTTGTAGAGTCCCTCGTGCCAATTAAGTCACTGGTGGCTCCCTTCTATGGACCAGAGATGTGAAGGACCTTGTTATCAACAGAGTATGTTGCAATGTGCATCACTGCCATTGTAGTCACATCAAACTGGGATACCTTGTCATTGATGTCCCTCTTGACCCCATGCATAATTGTTCCTGTGTTTGATATTTTCTGCTTTGTTATCAGATGAGTTTTTTCTTTGCTTCATTGTGTTAATGTGGTTGGACCATTCGGATTTTGTATGAGTCTCTGAGTATGAAACCCAGGGTGAGTGAAACTCTAGAGACAATAAATGGATCAGCATAATCAAAGGGACACGACAGGGGAGTGGACAATGAGTACAAGGAAGAAGGAAAGTCCTGGATTGGGTTGTGGTGATGGTCACACACATCTTAGGAATGTGACTGAACTCTTGACATGTACGGTGGGTGAATTGTAGGTCGGTGAAATTGTTCCAAATAAACTCATTTTCAAAAATCACCCACTGAATCCCCTGTGGAAACAATGTTCTTCTCGAAAACACATAGACTGCTACACATGGGGGCAACTCAATAGCAGCAGGGGCTGCATGTAGCCTCAAGCTAAGTGTTATGGTTACTGTGTTCTGAGATAGTTACACTTACTGTGCCAACCTGGTCATAAACACACGCGGGATTAAATGAAGGCAGAGAGAAATGGCTCGTTGAGCCTGGCCTTTCTCGTTCTCTGGTTTCTTGCTTTTTGATGATCAGACCAGTGAGTGGCTGCCTTAGCTAGTTCTCGGTTTCAGCTGGCAAGGCTCACTGCCTGTGAGACATCCTGAGGAGAAGCCACATGGACCTACCCTGATGCAGCCCTGGGTGCTGGAGCAGCTGCCAGTGCTGAGATGCTGACATGCACATTGACCGGGCTTTCCTCTTGCATTCATCATTATTGTGTGTGCTTTGTGATTTTGAGGAGGACTTGAGAGAGAGGTGTTGGACATAGGGGCTAACAGACTTATGAACTGGGACTAGGCTGGTTTGGGATGCTTTCTTAAAGTCCACACATACCTTTTATATCAAACCCTTATATCCAGATGAGTCTCTGTGAATTTGTTTCTCCAGTCTACCCAGACGAACACTGTAACTGAAGGAAACACTGCTCGGCCTTGAGTCTGTCTCACCATTGTAGTCAGGTTGGAGCTCACGGCTGCTCCACATCCCTGAGGATCGTACTCCTCTTTCTGTGGACCTTCCAAGTTACCAAGCAAGAGTCCTTCTCCAGGGGCTGGTTCCTCCTCATTATGTGTCCAATGTACACGAGATTGTCTTGCCATCCTCAATTCCCAGGGGCATTCTGGTCATCCTTCTTCCAAGGAGGATGGGTTGGTTCTTCGGGCAGTCCATGCCATGGTACTTTTGCTGTTCTTTGTGGGCACCATAATTCAAATGCATCTGCTCTTCTTCTGTCCTCCTTATTCATCGTCCAACTTTGCCCCGCGTATGAGGTGACTGAAAGTACCCCGACTTGGGGCAGGTGCATCTTAGTCCTCAAAGCAAGATATGCTTGGTCTTCAACACTTGCAGGAGGTCCCGTGCACCCGATACGTGCAAGGAAATATGTCATTTGATTTCCTGACAGCCGCCTTCATGAGCATGGATCATAGAATCCACGTTAAAAGAAATCCCTGACAACTTCAATGATTCTCCATGTATCACTGGGCTACGAGGCCCATGAAATCATTGACCCCAGCTCACATCACACACCTCACCAAAGAGAAGCAGCTCCAATCATCAGTTTAGGAGAGAATTCATTAAATATTTGACCAGATGGCCTGAAAGGGATGCTACAAATATGCAAATGGCTCTTGGAAGAAAAAAAAAAAAGGTCTATTGGTCCAGTTGTGAGAATTTTGACTTTCTTTACATTGAGTTATTATCCATACTGCAGACGATAACCTTTGATCTTCATCAGCAAGTGCCTTAACTCCTTCTTGGTTGCTGAATGCAAGACACCTACAAATTACAGATTGTTAATAAACCTCCTTCCAATTCCGAGGCTTCGTTCTTCTTCGGATACCTCAACTACTCAGGTTATTTTCTCAACACACACACACACTGAAGCTGTATGGTGGAAGGATACACCTCTGACACACCTCTTTGCACCTCTTTCCCTGGTTCTGTTCGAATGACTAGTCTCTTGTTCCGTGTACAGGCTCTGCAAGAGCCACAGTAAGTATTAAGGGATCCCCATTCTTCTCGATGTTATCTATAGTCTGTTGTGGTCCGCACAATTGAATGCCTTTTCTTGGTCAATACGACACAAATCGATGTCTTCCTGGAGAGCTTTGTTTTTAGCCAATGTGAGATATACCTCAGGCCACATCCTTTCCTGAACACGGCTTACATTTCTGTCAATGCCCTGTCGATGGACTACTGCAAACATTTTAAAATCATCTTCAGCAAAATCTACTTGCATATGATGTTTAAGATCTTGTTCAACAACTTCCACATCAGCGGGCTCACCTTTCTTTGGAATGGGTACACATATGTATCTCTTCCTATCAGTTGGCCGGGTAGCTGCCTTCCACATTTTTGGCATAATGGAGTAAGCACGTCCAATGCTTCATTCACTCGCCTGTAGCAGCATCTACATTGACAGTCCAGCCATTCCTGGAGCCCTGTTTGAGCTAATGCCTTCAGTGCCGCTCAGACTGACTCCTTCAACACCACTGATTCTTGATTGCGTGGGACCTCTCGAAATGGTGGCTGGTCGGCCAATTCCTTTCCATGCAGTCCCTTTCCATGCAGTGGGTATTCCCTCTTGCACCATTCAATATCTTGTCCCCTTCAATGTTTCATTTTCAAGCTTGATCTTTCTTTTCTTCAACTCTTTCAGTTTGTGATATAGTTAGGGTGTCCTTCCTTGGGGGGGGGGGGGTTTCCTAACTCTAGATCTTTCCGCATTCCATTCAAACTTTGTCTTTTCAAGCAAGCTACCCTTTGAAATTTCCTGTTCAGCTCATTTGCTTCATCATCCCTCCATTTGCCTTAGCTGCTCTATGATCAAGACCAAGTTCCAGAGCCTCTTCTGACACCCACTTTGGTCTTTCCCTTCCTCCCTGTCTTTTGAAGGCCCTTTTGCTTCCTTCCTGTGGGATGTTCATGTTCCCCTTCCCAGTAGCAGTTTGACCATTATGCCCCCTGGGCTTTTGGGTGGTAACAAAGCAGCTTCCAGGCAGCTAAGGAGTAGCATTTGTTCAGGGAGATTGATCATATGTTAATCTTTAAAATATTTTAATTGGTTACATGTTCACCTTTAGGTATTAGTAGGAAACTCATTTGCACTCACTTTAGGGAGTATTAACAACAGCAAACAAAGCACACTATCACGGAGGTGAGTCCAATTCTATATCAGTTTCCTGAGGTTGTATGTCCATGTCACAGGTGCAGACAGCCTCAACTTTCTCCCATACAACTGCTGGCTTTGATCCACCCACCTTTGAGTCAGCAGTCCAATACTTACCACATAGCACCACTAGGGCTCCTTTTACATGAAATACAAGTCTTACATCAAACAAAATAGAGGAACGTAGCCGTGAATCCATCCATTAACCGAGCATATATTGAATCATTCACTGAGTATGGACTGCCACCAGATGTTGCAAATTACTTCCTTAAGACACCTTAAACTCTACTGGATTTTATAAAGCCAAGGGCAACTTGTGTGTGAATGATTAACTACGAGTTCTAATTCTGACTCAAATGGTCTAACCTTGCCTGGTGCATCCGCCCTGGTAGACTAGGGAAACAAATACATAGACCTATATGTTTGTAAGAGACAAGCTTCTATCAAAGAGTAACTGTACATTAAGAAAACATCCCAGCCCAGTACAGATTAAGTCCATAAATCTGATATTAGCCCATAATTCCGATATCAATTTATAAAGTCCTCTTCAGACTCACACAACACATGCAGAGACGTCAAATGCTGAAAGATCACAGGCCAGTGAGTGGAAACTCTTGTGGATCCAGTGGCAGTGGAAGTATCTCAGGGCTGACGTGGGTCTCCACACGGCTCCTCCAACTCTAGAATAGCCCCATGTGTCTTGTCAGAAGGAATGCCTCCCGGGGAATGAGCTTGTGTCTAGTCTCCAGCGAGCTATTTATCTCCATGGCACCTCCAAATGAGGTCATCAAGCTGCAACCTGATTCACAGGATAAACTCCACCTCTTCTATCTGAAGAGTCTCAAGTTGATAACAGATTATGTAACTACCATACCCAGCTTGACCTTCCCCATGCTATGACCCAAGGCATGCAAGGCAATCCTTTCAGCCTCCAGAGGATGATCTAAGACAGTAGTCTCAACCCGTGGGTCACAGCCCACAAAAGGGTTCAAGTGACGCTTTCACAGGGGTCGCCTAAGACCATATTTCCGCTGGTCTTGGAACTGAGATACTGTCCCTCAATCCATCTCCAGGCGGGTCAGCCCACATATGGGGTCACCACAATATGAGGTACTGTATTAAAGGGTCTTAGGAAGGCTAAGAACCACTGATCGAAGGGAAGGAGGGAATATGCGTGAATCATCTTCCAATTCAGGACATAATGGGATCCATCTTCCTGAAGGAAGTGAACTTGCCCTACCAGACCAATTCGATGCTGGTTTATCTTGTCCAACACAAGGCAATGTCTGTGCCCTTGTTTAAAGATAAGGCCATCTGGTGGCAACCCTTTATCAACTTTTTTACTGATTCCTGGGGATCACAAAGAGATGTTCACACTTTTCCTGGTCCTTTCAAGCACATAAAGTGAAGGCACTGGAGTGGCGCTAAGAATCAAGCACCCAGCTAGTACTCAGAAAGATGATGGTTTGAACCAACCTCTCAGAAGACAGGGCTGACAGTCTGCATCCAAAAGGCCAGAACCTTGAAACCCTGAGCAACCAGCTCAATTCTCCTGGAATCCGGATGACCTACCCAAGCCACTACCCTGATGGGACCTTTAGAACCTTGAGTCTTGAATACAGGGGATCTCAAGAAGTTGGTCGTTCAAGCCCACTAGCAACTCCAAGGGAGAGGAATGAGACAGTCTTCCCAATGACTTATCAGCTTGGAACCCTCCAGAGTAGCTCCACTCTGTCCTACAGGGTCCCCGTGAGTGCGGGTCAGCTAAAGGCTTGCTTCAGATGCCATTCAGTCGTCTCTGAGTCAGAGCGAGCCTCTGTACAAAGAAGGAAACACTGCCTGGTCCTGGGCCACCCTCAAGATTGTTACACTTGGGCCTGTTGTTTCAGCCATTCTGTCGTCACCTTGTCAGTGGACTTCACCAAGCGTGAGGTCCTTCTCCAGGAAGTGGTTCCTCTTGGGAACATCTCAGAAGGACATGAGGTGAATGAAGTCTCCAGGCAGTAAACTTGATTTTGAGAACACGTGGGGTCATCATGAAGTCAGAATCAATGTCGTGAGATGAATAATGACAAAGTGCAGGAACAGACGAGGCAACCCAGAGATAGGCCACTCTCATGACTGACGTCTAGTGGGTGCCGCTGGGTGGGATGGACACTGGAGATAGATTGTCTCCCTGGGTTCCACCAGACACACACTGACCACAAACATAGTACCAGGGAGCAAAGAAAGAGCCAGTGGCCACCTGACTGCCTTCCTCTTCCAAGGACAGCCACAGCTCCACAGCTCCCGTGCCCTGAGCAGCTGAACTCACCCTTTGGTTTTCTGTGAATGTAGTAACCTGACCCACAATGCCAGCCAAGAAAGTCCAAACCAAAAATCAGACCCACCACCACCAAGTCTATTCTTCCCCTTACCAGCCCCATAGGACTGAGGGGAACCACCGCCACAGGGTTTCCAAGGTCAATCGCCAGGGCTTTCTCCCAACATGCTGGATGGGTTCAAACCACTCACCTTCAGGTAACACCTGGGCACTCCATGGTGGCACTACCAGTCCACAACCCTGGGCTCTGACTCAGAGAAGAATTGCTCCATGGGTTTCCTGAGGCTGTTCAAATGCACAGGAGCAGACAGTCTCACTTTTTGAGCTGCCCACCTTGTAATTTGCAGCCCAATGCTTAACCCATATCATCACCCCAAACCCATTGCCAACTCACAGCAGCCCTAGGAGCCAGAGTGGAGCTGCCCAGTGCGATTCAAAGGCTCTCAGTCTCTACGGAAGCACAAAGTGTCCTCTGACTCCCTCTGGTGGATTTGAACCCAACAGGGAACCCCCCTATGCCCACCCCCTGTGCTCCTTGAGCGACTTTCAAACCCAGTGGAAATTGTGATGGTTCCCCAGCCTCTTCAACCCTGAGACCAGAAGATCTAGACCAGCGGTTCTCAGACTGTGAATCGAATCATGGCCCCTTTGGGGGTTGAAGGACCCTTTCACAGGGATCCCCCGAGTCATAGCAGTAGCAAAATTGCAGTGATGAAATGGCAACAATAATAACTTTATAGTTGGGGGGGGGTCACCACAACATGAGGAGCAGTATGAAAGGGTCGCGGCATTGGGGAGGTGGAGAAGCCCTGCTCTAGATGGTACCCAGCTACTGCTATCAACCACTAAAAGATCCCAGATCAAGAGTGAAGAAGCTGTAGACCAGAACTGATAATCGCTGAAAAAAACAAAAGACCCACCTCAACTTTAAGTCACACGATAGACAGGCCTATGAGGGGGAACAGAAACACTGCGGAGGGATTTGTATGTATTCCTGATGGCCTGTTCCCCGAATGAAGTCAAACTCAGCATCAAGCATCGTAATGGATAGAAAGTCCTCAGCATTTGATCAGGGGAATACGATGGAAGGAAGGGGTGGGCAGGATGCCGAGTTTGGGATTTGCCCACATGGAATAGGAATTGGCAGATCAGGACTTACCAGATTCTGAAGGGGAGAAGAAGAAGAAGAAAGAGGATGGGGGAGAGGAAGACCAGACGTAGTAAAAACATTTCCCCATAGAAGGAATAACTGAGTTTCTTCTGAATGAGATCAAGGGCTTTGCATGCCTAAAAGGGGCCCTGAGGGTACCGTGGGCTAGTCATTGAGCTGCCCATTCGAATGGTCAGTGATTCAAATCCACCAGCTGGTTTTCCAGAGAAAGATGAGGCTGTGTTATCCTGTCAAGAGTTACAGCCTTGGGAACCCACAGGGGCAGTTCTGCTCTGTGGTACAGGGTGGCGATGAGTTGAAGGCAACTCGATGGAAGCAAGTTTGGTTTCATTTTTTCAGTGGCTTGAAAAATCTGGACCCAAATGCTGATCATAGCCTCGGTCCTAGGGAGATGTTGGCTCCAGAGATACACACATGATAAGAAGAGGAGGAGAAGGAGGAAAAAAGAAAAGATCCTTAGAGACACCCCCCACTCACTTTCTGACTTAGACCACAGGCCCCATTCCCAGACACAATCCAGGTGATCCAGAACCTCCCACAAATGGAGTGATTATAAGTGACAGCATGCCAGGGATGTACAACTCTTCTTCATGATTGGAGCCGATGTTTATGGCTTGTGTCTTGTAAAATGTACTCCCTAAAATATTTCTGTGCATAATTTGTTGGATGGAAGACTAATGTGCTCTCTAAATACTCACCCATATTGCAACGAAAAGTTTTTGAAAGAAAAAGTTAAGAGAGGTATCACAAAATGAGAAGGTGGCGCCTGGCGACCTTTGCTGATCAATCTGAGCAAACATTACATAAGACAGTGCAAGTCAAAAGGGAAACAGCAGTCAAACAATCAAAGGACTCGTTGCGCTTGCTGCCCAAGTCCTCTGAAGAGTGTAAAACAGCAGGGTGGTTACTCTAGAAACAAAGGCACGCCTGACCCATGCCATGGTATTCTTCATGCACATTGTAGTGTTAGAGTATAGTGAAAGGATCATAGACTGCTTAAAGGGTCTTGGAGGAAGCACAGCAGAGTGCTTCTTAGAGGCAAAGATGGTGGGACTTCATCCTGGATATGTCCTGAAAGACCAGTCCTTGGAGAAGGCTATCATCCTTGGTAGAGGGACAGTGAAAAGGAAGAAGGCTCTCAACAAGAGGGCTTGATACAGTGGCTGCAACAATGGGCTGAAGCAGAGGAACAATTCTGAAGAAGGGGCAGGACCATGTAGTGTTTCATTCTGTTACACTTTTTTGTGTGTGGGCATCATTGCCCTCTGGTGGGAGTAGGAGGCCCAGCCTTGCTCCTGGAGAGCTGCTGCTGGATTTGAACTGCCAACCTGTGGGCCGCAGTCCCGCACACAACCACTACGCCACCGGGGCTCAGCCCTCGTTCTGTTACGCTTTACATTAAAAGAAAAATCAACTCCCTTGAAGTCTTCTGAAAACCAAACAGCAACTGAAGCGGTGAAGATTGTCTGCCTTCAGCCATGTTCTCTTTTCAGATCTGCCTCGCTCTCTGCCATCAAGTGGAGTCTAACTCATGGTGACAGAGTGTAACTTTCCCCGTGAGTTCCTGAGACTGTAGAACAGAAAGCCTCGTCTTTCTCCTGAGGAGCGACTGGGGGATTCGAACTCCTGACCTCGCAGTCAGCAGCCCATGGGGAAGCCACTATACCATCAGGGCTCTCAAGAGCTGACTAGATGGGTTGAAATTGACAACAGCAACTCCAAAGCTTGGACTAGGAGTGTTAGGGGCGGTGAGTTCATGCTCATGAGGGAGAGAGAGCTCAGAGAAGGGTAAGGATGGCTGTATGACTTAAAGACTATATGCTCGACTCACTGCCATAGAGTCTATGCACAGTCACGGTGACCCTACAGGATTGGGTAGAACTGCCCCTGTGGGTTTCTGAGACCATAACTCTTCACAAGAGTAGAAAGCCCCATCTTTCTCCTGAAGAATACATACAGAGTCACTGAATTATAAAGGTGGACAACTGCTGAAATGGGTGAATCCTTAGCGCTCGTGGCACCGTGGGCTACACATTGCGGACCTAACCACAGCATCAGTGGTTCAAATCTACTAGTTGCCTTAACGGAAAAAGATGAGGCTGTCTGCTCCCATAAAGATGAACAGTCTTGGAAACCCACAAGGGGCAGTTCTACTCTGTCCCCTAAAGGTCCCTATGAATGGGAATCGACTTGATGGCACAGAGTTCAGTTGGGTTGCTAGACCAACGGGGCTTTAAAAAGTTTGTGGGGAAATGGAGTTGAAAGAGATTGGGATTTTCCTATGGATGTTTTAGAGCCCCCTAGTATCTTCTGGAATAGCCGCCACCAAATAAATATTTTTTAAAAGACAAATCAGTAGAAGCAGGGGAAAAAATACTCTGATGCCGCTGTGCCCAGTAGAACGGATCCTCCTGTGTCAGTGTTCTGAAGTGTTTCGGCGTCCAGCAAAGTAGCCTCTGGCTCCACAGTGAGACTAAATCAGATTTGTCCGCCACTTAAATTGGTTTCCATTGGAACTGCCAGGGATGCGAATGCTTCTCTGTAGGGTCCACAGAGTTCCCTGCAGAGATGTGTACACAGCAGATGCCCCCTGATTAGATTGATCAAAAACCTGACGCTCACCTTCATGGACCCATACAAGGTCAATTAAATTTTACGAGCGCAATTTTCAATTAATTGCACACTCAATCACCCCAAGGCCCTTTCTCCTGTGCTTTGAACATGTTATCAGAGGGGACAGTCCCTGGAGAGGGATCTCATGCTTGGCCAGACTCAGCGGAGCGGAGAAAGGCCCTCCGAGAGGTGGACGAACCCAGTGGGCTCAACGATGGGTGCAAACACAGGGAGACTGTGAGGAAGGGACAAGATGAGTAGGGTGGTGCTCTGTGGGCTGTGGAGTCACCAGGAACTGGAAAAGTCTCCAGGGCACCCCAGAGCAGCAGCCCACCCCCACTGTCGACACTGTTTCTGATAGGCCTTGCGATTGGGTTTGCTACGTGCCCTAGAGTTGGTGCGGACTCCCAGGGACTCCCTGTGTGGAGGGTGGCGCTGCTCCAGTAGATTTCCAAGGCTGTGATCTTTCATAACAGATCCCAAGCTCACCCTGACTGGGTTCCAACCCCCATCAAGAATTTGGCAAGTAGTTAAACCCTTAACCAAGTGTTAAGGACTCCTGGTAGACACACGCTATGGAGAATCTCATACCTTTAAAAAGAAGAAGACGGGGTGTGGGATGAAGACAGGACTTTACCACAACTATATACTCCAAAATAGTAAGCAAACTATTTCTCAGCATTTGGTGTGGAAGTTAAGTTAGCTGTTCTCCCTGAAGCTCCCAGTTATCTGAGGGCTTTGTGTGACTCACAATAAGCTGGTTCCCCTGCTGTTAGGATGATGGTTCTCTTCCTTTGAAGCCCTTGGGCGGGATTCAAGAGCCACTGTCAATGGCTCCTAACCAGACAGACCTGCTTATCCACCTCCAGGAGTCTGAGGCCTTCCCTTACCACATCCTCCCCTCAGTTACGTAGGTCTCCCTAAGACCACTCCCCTTATCACCAAGTAGCCCTTAAGACAGCCCTCTCCTGTGAGGACAGACCTCATGTGTCCTCCATAAGGTTATTTAAATGGGGAAATTAAAATTCGCTTTCTTTCTCCACGTGGATCACCCAATTGGCAGAGGTGAGCATGCTACCCTGAAATGTGTCTCACTCTTATGATTTCTCTCTCTCATGCTCTCTATAACTTTTTTAATAAATAATAATTATTGTCATACAACTACGCCTACTGAACCCGTAATGTATGTATCAGAAACTGGCTTCTTCCGATAGAGGAGGAGGACAAGGAGGAGGAGAAGAACTGGACTGTCTGGATTGACCGTCCTGGAGTTATGTGATTCCAAATGTAAGGTGTGAATTGGCATGGAGTTGGAGCCAATGTGTGGTGGTTAGGGATGATGTCCACCAGACCCTCCTCGGTAGGGGCAGGGGTGGAGCGCAACCCATCAATGGGGTCACAGCCTGAGGAGCCCTCCTTGGAGGTGTGGCCTTTTGTATCAGAAAAAAATCATGGGGCCACCCCCTTCTCCTGAAGCTGGGCCTTTCATCTGGTTCCTCTGCCTTCCGTTGCATCACCTGCCCATCTGTCCCAGGAACTGGTCAGCAGACAGCCAAGAGTGGATTCATTCACCCCTGCATCTGCCAGCCTGTGTGCCCACTGCCTCTCCTTCCTGTGCCTCAGCTCCCGCAAGCCTGATCTGAACCGACTGGGCTTAACCTGCTTCTACAACTGTGTGAGCCATGCCTCATGATCCATCTCTTTCTGTGCACAAACACGTAGAAGCAGCAGGGCTCTGCTTCTCTAGGGAGCCCAAGGTAACACCCACCTCAGGATGACTGATGTACAACAGAAAAGCATTGTCCTGCCCACTGCTCTCTTCACCTTTGCGGGTGTAGGTGAGTTTGTTGGTGCAGCCACTGTGATTTCTGTGCCTTCCTACCCTGGGAGCCCATCTGTTGGCACTGCACCAGACAATCTTGCGTGGTCATTAGAGGCTTCTCCTTGGCTGTGCTCTAACCTCTCTCCCTAGTCTACCTTCCTCTGGAAGCTCTCTTGCAATCAGGGTGATCCTGTGAACAAAGCTCTCGAAAGAACCTTTCTAGAAGCTAAACCTCCAACTCATGATTGCTCCCAAAGAAATAAGCCTAACCCATTGTCCTAGAGTCAATGCCCACTCACAGCAGCCCAAGGGGCAGAGTGGAACTGTCCTGTGGGGTTTCTGAGACTGTAAGAGCAGACAGCCTCATCTTTCCACCCAAGATAGGCTAGTGGGTTTGAAACGCCAACCTTGCAGTTAGCAGTTCGATGCCTAACCCACAGCACCACCAGCTTCACCTCATTGTGGTGCGGGTTAGACGGCAGCAAGTCAAACAAACCCCATGTGCTAAGGGCACAACATCAGTTAAATAAACTCCATGCACTAAGGGCACGGCCTCACTTAAATACAATCAGAAGGGCAGCTGAAGTCTGCTATAAGTCAGAATTGACCTTATGAGAGTGAACAAGTGATGGTGCTTGGGAAGTCATGAGGAGGGAAGAAAAATGAAGAGGAGTGGCCAGAAACAGAATCCTATGGGCTTCCAATAGCAAACCCACCCTAAGTGCCTTTTGCGCATCATGAAGAGACCAAGTGTGACTTCTTTGGGATGTGCAAAACCCCGAGACATTAGCAGAGGCAAAGGGATGCTTTATCTCTGTTTTCCAAATTGGTGGTATGGCCCCCTTTGGAGAGAGCCTGGGAAGATCCAGGGAGGACTGCAAAAGCAGAAACCTACACCTTATCCGAGGAGCCCTGCGGGTGTATTGGTTACACATTGGACTGCTAACTACTAAGTCAACAGTGGGAAGGCACCAGCTGCTACTGGGGGAAAAAGGAGGCTTTCTAGTTCTGTCCAGAGTTACGATGTCAGAAACACACAGGGGCAGTTCTTGCCTACCCTGTAATGATGTTTCCAAAACGGGTGATGACACCCCTGGGGGCACTGGAGCAATCCAGGGGGCATGAAAAAAGCAGGTGCCTCCACTTTATCCTGGACTGCGGGCTATCATATGACAGTTTTTCACACTAATTTCTTTTTCTGAAAAGAGGACAGTAGGTTAACTATGTCGGGGAAGCGAGGTTTTCTCTGGATCCTAGCTGTACAATGTATTCCTTTTCGAATTAGAAAACTTCACTGTGGATCCACATAGGGCAAAAAGGATGCCTTACAACTTGTGACAGAAAGAGGTATAATCGTGTTCTATTCAGATGGAGGGATGGTTTAGCCTGCCTTCTCACACAGCCAGGTGTAGCTTTAAGAAATCATCCTGGGACTCAAAAGAAGCTCTTTGGGCCCAGTGGGTTACACAAGGGGCTGCTGGCTGAAAGTTCAGCTCTTCAAACCCATCAGCCCCTCTGCAGGAGAAGGCTGAGGCCGCCGGTTCCCGTGAGGAATCGTTCCAGTTGAAAGACGCACAGGCAGGATGTTCTTGAGAGAGAAGGTTAGCAAGACTTCCTCTCCCATCCTTTGGACAGGTCAGGAGAGACCGTCCCTGGAGAGAGAGCTCAAGCTCGGTAAAGGGGAAGGGCAGAGAAAAGGAGGAAGGTCTTTAACGCCGCGGATGAAGCCGGTGGCTGCAATCATGGGCATGGGTGCAGAAACAAAGGTGAGGAAGACACGGGCCCAGGTAGTGTTTCATTTTGTTGTAGAGAGGGCTGCGGTGGGTCAGAGCCCACTGACTCAATGACATCACCAACAACCACCACGACAACAAACGGCAGGAGTAGAAACTGTAGGATTGGTGTATGTCTTGCTGTGCACATTCTTAACAACATTAATATTTTTTTTAAAGATCAACAGTTTAAGATAAAGGAGTCCTGGGGGTGACTGGTGACGTGATCACAGACTAGTTGGAAGGTGGACAGTTCAAACTCACCCAGGGACTTCGTGAGAGAGGACCCCACAAACTGGCACTGTGTGAGTCCGGGTAGACCAGAGGAACAAATTTCATAGACACGCATATAGATATAAGGGAATGGTTTATATACAAAAG
The DNA here is from genome assembly GCA_004026705.1 of Nesogale talazaci. NCBI lineage: Eukaryota > Metazoa > Chordata > Mammalia > Afrosoricida > Tenrecidae > Nesogale > Nesogale talazaci. Next base: position 33,039 of record PVJH01022581.1, read on the forward strand.
GAATGGAACGCTGAGGAAGCATCCTACCCCAGTCCAGTTCAAAGTCATAAGTCCGATATTAGCCCATATGCCCAATACCAGTCTATAACGTCTCCTTCTGACTCACGAAGTCACAGGTCAGTGGGTGCAGAATTCCAGCGCTGGCAGGGGTCTCCCCATGGCTCCTCGCTTCCAGGCCTCAGGGTCCATCAACAGCATCCAGTGGTGGTAGAAGCAACTCATCACTGGCAGCAGTCCTCATGTGGCCGCCCTAGCTTCAGAGGTCTGGCTCCATCAGGGCAAAGCCGTATGGCTTCTCCGGCTTCTCAGACGCTGCCATCTTGTCTTGTCCGTCATTCTTCATCTCTGAGACTAACTCCCAACAACTGGGGAGATAGCTTCTCATCTTCATGAGGGAAATATCAGGAAATTTCCCAGAAGTCTCAGGAGAAAGCCATGCCCACACAGAGGCCTCACTGGCTACTCAATCGCTATCTCCAGATTAACAGGTTAAACTCCACCCCTACACCTCCATCATGAACTTAACATAAGCACATGACCGCCACAGACACCCTGGTGATTTCCAGCTGGGTTGTGGTTTGCATAGCAGCAGCATGAACCCCCAGCAGCCCGGAAAGAGAAAGATGGGGCTTTCTGCTCCCATCAGAAGCTCACAGAGTGTGAATTTGGCTTTTTGTTTCATTTATGAAGACGACAGCCCAGAAAACTCTGTAGGGCAGCCCCCCTCTGCCACACGGGCACTGTGGGTTACGGGCAAGCAGGACGCTCCTCGGTTTCTTGTTTGCTAGTTCCCTTCCAGTTCCCCTCAGTAGTCTGAGTCTGCCTTCTCATGTGGGAGTGTGAGAGCCTTTCACCAGGCATCGGGTGAACCTTCAAAAACTAGAATGTCAGCCATGTAAAGTATGTCCACCTCGCCAGCGGGCACCCCCATCGCAGAGACAAACAACGCAACTGGCTTTCCAAGACTATTAAATTCCTGTTTCGCCTCTCCTGGGGAGTTTTGGCTGGATTCACCCTCCACCTGAAAGGACTCCCATGCCCCCAGGTTCCCAGGTGCTCACGGAGCTGATGAGCATGGACTAGTACCAGCAGAAAGCTTGCCCTAGGACAAAGCTCCTCGCCGCCGCTCCCCCCCCCCCCCCCCCCCCCCCCCCCCCCCCCCCCCCCCCCCCCCCCCAGCTTCCTGCCACATAAACAGATGCGGCAGGCTGGGGCTCAAAGCCATAGGCCTGTAATCAAATTTTCTTGAGCATCCCAAGGCAGTATGGGATAAGGGCTGGGTTGCTCATGCAAAGGTTGCCAGTTCAAACCCATGAGCTGCTCCATGGGAGACAGATGAGGCCTCTGCTCCTTGAGGACTGATAGTCTTGGAAAGCTTACACAGAGTCCCAAGGAGGAAGAATTGACTAGACGGCTATGGACGGGGTCTGGGTTTTCAGACACCTCTAGCATCTCCTGTCCCCTGACAGTGGGATATCTCTGCTTTCGTCCCTTCACTGAGGACAAGGACCCAGAGAGGTACTGTGGGACACCAAATTCAGGGTGACCCGTCACCCAGTGGGCTCTGCGCCAGCCCCGTGGGGTTGTCTGTGTACAGGATCACCGTGATTTTCTAGGAGTTTCTTTTGTTATGGCTGTATAGTCATCACATCAAATCACACCACTAACAGTATCCCATGAAACCCTGTACCCCATCCATATATGTGGGTCCTTTTTGTTCTCTATTAATTTCTTATCCTCCCTCCTTCCACAGTTTCCTGTTCCTTCCCTCTCCTCTGCCCACAACCTATACATAGTCTTTAAAATCTTATCCTTTTGCATGAAAAAGTTTTCCCTTTATTCTCCTTTATAATAATAGTGTCATAGAAACTTGCTTGTCACGAAAGACTCCAAGTCCATTTCAATTTTACTTTTCAAACTCTCTCTCTCTCTTAAAATCATTCAAAACACATGTTGGTTTGGGGGATAAGGAATCTGGAGGATTTTTTACTTTGTTTTGTTTTTAAAGAAACATACAGGATCTCTTTAATAGCCCATCTCAAGAAATGAAACCAACAGTCATCTCTGGTTAAACCCTCCTTGTTTTAGCCCCTCCCACACCCTCACCCTTCCTGTCCCCACCCTGGTCCTTGGCCTCCTCTTGTAGTCATAGTCAAAATCTTGTCTATTGGTTTACAAACCACGTTTCTTCTTTGCTTCTTCTTAGAAAAACGATGGTATTAAATATTTATCTTTGTAAGACTGGCAGAGTTTGGGAAGCATGATGTTTTCGGATTTGGCCCATGTCCTAAGGTGCTTGGCAGGCTCATCATTGTGTTCTGAGGACACATGTCCTTCCCCCTTGTACATGCACCGCTTTATCAGCGCCTCTGGCGTCTGAGCACTGGACTGCTCCCATCTGTCCGCTATGATTTAAGTGTGCTGCCACATGCATGGGCGTGCATGCGTGTCTGTGCACTTTCATCAGCTGCGTCTCTAAAGGATCACCAGACCTTTCTTCCTAGTCTGTCTTAGTCCGCAAGCTTCCTGGGAACCCATTTACATCCTGGCAACACACAAGCCTTCGCAGGGAGTTGGGTGGTGGCTGATGTGCCTGAGGTGTGTTGTCCAGGAATCCAGCCAGGTCTCCCACATCCAAGGGGAGAATTCTTTCACTGAGGCACCCCTGGTCCCTCCCTCCTGTTCTTGCTGCTTCTGTGCCGACAGGTGACCCCGGCACCCAGCGATCCCGTACTGTTTCGGAGCTGGTGATCTTGGTAGGCGCGGATGGCCACGTCTCGAGGAGTGGCTGAGAGGGTTCGAAATGCCTTACCTTTGGTGTGATAGGCAGGCTTGTGGTACCAAGATGGCCAAAGAAGATAGGTAGGTTTGTTGTGACAACATGACCAAGGAACACACGAGATCAATTGAAGGGCGGAGACAGAAAAGGCTTGGCGAACCCCGCCCTTGTCCTCTTGCTCTTGGATCTTCGGACCAGCCGGCTGCCTTGTTTGACCTGTGCCTCGACCTCCAAGCAACATTATCCATGGGACATCTAATTGGTGGACTCTGTTGCTGTGAGCTGAGGTTCTTTCAAGCCCTGCTTCTGGAATAGACATCTCCTGAGCTGGGGACTGTCGGACGCTGTCATCTGGCTGACGGTTGGTGACCTGCTTTGCTGTTTGCTGCCTGTGGCCGGATAGTCTGAATTGCTCTACAGAGGACTGCTCGGCGACCCTCAAGACTCCAAGGACTGCCAGTCTCCAAGCTGTCTCACACAAGTGAGTTGCACCGAGCCATTGGTACTCCTTTAT
>PVJH01022582.1:0-36287 GCA_004026705.1 Nesogale talazaci
AGGTCTTTCTTTTGAGTTAGTTTTCACAGGAGAGAAATGAACTCTCACGGTTCCTTTGGGACAGGAGTAAGTGGGCTTACATCTTCCCAGCTTATTGACGAGTCACCTTTGTCACGTGTGTTGACAGAGAAGTTGACTTAGATCTAAATGAGTTTTGTCTGTGACACTTTTAGTTGTGGGAGGAAACAAAAGGAAGAATGAAATGTTATAGCATGGTCTCTATTTTAAAGAATTTTAGCCTCTTTTAGGTAAGAGTCTAACCAGGGGTCCTCAAACTTTTAAAACAGGGGCCAGTTCACTGTCCCTCAGACCGTTGGAGGGCCAGACTATAGTTTAAAAAAAAAAAAAACTATCAACAAATTCACTGCTAGCCCAGGACGAGTCAGCTGGTAAGTAGGATAGTGGTGGTGGCAAAAACACCCTTAAAAAAAAAAATCACCCAGCGGGCCAGATAAATGTCCTCGGCGGGCCGCATGTGGCCTGCGGACCATAGTTTGAGGACCCCTGTAACCTATGTAGATGAAAGAACCCAGAAAACAGTACAAGAGAGAGTCGTGTACTACCCACACTCTACAGTGCCCACAGAAGGTGGTATGGGGCAGTGAAGAGAGACAGGCCCATCATTAGATGCAGAAGTAGCTAAGACGGCTTACACCTGGGTTTGGGAGACGCGTTGTCATTTAGAATTCATGCTTAGCTGCCTATTTCTCTGGCATACTGCTAAATGCCAATTGCAGAAGAGGAACCTAGTGGTTTGACAAGATTCATAGACATTTTCAAAAGAAAAATATCTTGCCTCAGAAAAATACGAGTGAAGTGGAGATGTTTTTCTTCAACAAACAAGGTTCGATTTACTGTAAGAGAAGGCACAATTTTCAATGATTTGGTTTGAAGAAGGTGATTTGTATGTAATTTTTTAAATCATCTTTCATGATCATTTTTTGATAAATAATTATGGCAGCTGCTTCGTCCAGAAGAGGTTGAAATTCTGGTCTGCGGAAGTCCGGAGCTGGATATGCATGCTCTACAGAGAAGTACTCAGTATGACGGCTACGCAAAAACAGATGTAACTATAAGGTGATGCTCTCTTGACACTTCAGGTGCTGGGGTTATAGAAGAGGAGGGGAACATGAGGTTCCTTGGATTGTGTAGCTTTAAATTTTTGGATGAACTATGTGAGTGGAAATATTGTATACTATTTTATCTCCAGAAAGTAATGTAAGAATATTAAATATGAAATCACTTAGTCACCCGTTGGCAGAAAGTGTTATAAATAAGTTTTCATAAAGGTATGGGAATCTGATTTTTATCTGACTTTAAATGACTTCAGTTTCAGACTTTAAGCATTTTCAACATATAAATAGCATTTGAGTAGTGCTGTGTTAAAAATATAAGACTTTAGAATCAAATAGGAAAAAATGTTTTTTGTACCATCTATTGAAGTCTTTTTATAACTTTATGTGTTGTAGAGATATGTAATGCTATTCTATAATAGTAATTGAAAATCTGAGTCACATAGAGAGACCCATTCATTAATGTCACATTACTGATATTATGTATCATTTAAAAAAGTATTTTTCCTGGGCTGAGCCCCGGTGACGTAGTGGTTGTGCGCGGGACTGCGACCCACTGGGATGGAGGTTCAATTCCAGCAGTGGGGCTGGGCCTCCTACTCTCACCACTGGAGAGCAGTGATGCTCAAAAAAAAAAAAAAAAAGTATTTTTCCTTAGAGCTTATTATGCTGTGCGTGATTTTATTGACAGTTTACATAAATTGCTTTTGGTATTATCTAGATACTTTTGGGATGTTGTGCTTGGATTTCCTCTTGATCTTCAAAAGAAGTTGCTACACTTTACTACAGGAAGTGATAGAGTACCTGTAGGAGGAATGGCTGATTTGAACTTCAAAATATCAAAGAATGAAACTTCTACTAACTGGTAAATTCCAGATTGTAATTTTATTTCATCTGTAGGTTTTTGTCAAGAGTAATAATAATATATTAGGAATCAGGGGATTCATTTGATCTCAAGTGGGGTGTATAGAAAAATCTTGGGAATAAAGTTGACCTTGAAATGAGAGTTCTCTGTTATTAATTTTTGAGACATACCAGTACTTACTAAGTGGTGTTTCTTTCCATCAGCTTTTTATAAGTCAGATGACAGCTTCATGGCCTCTTTTATTTGATTATTATTTTGGGGGACATCACTGCCCTCTAGTGGGAGTGGGTGGCCCAGCCTTGCTCCTGGAGAGCTGCTGCTGCATTTGAACCACCAAGCCAGTGGGCCACAGTCCTGCATTCAACCACTACGCCACGGGGGCTCAGCCCCATGACCTCTTTTAGAACCTTGCTGCTTTGTAGTAATATATTGTATAGCCATCATTTTAATTTTTTTAATATGTAAAAATATTATTAATGTCTTTACTATAATTAATACTATAATTAATACTCTTTTTTATTTTCGTACCCGAAGTTCTTTGTACATCAAAGTGATGACAATGATAGATGGCTTTAAGTTATTTTCTAGTACAGGTGTCCATCAACATTATTTGCAGGTTCAGTTGAAGCTACTACAATAAAGTGAAAATCACAGTAAAACAAACTCATTCATTTTTTTTTTTTGGTTTCCCGGTACATAAAAAAAGTTATGTTTACGCTCCGTTGTGATCTGTCACATATGCCATAGCATTATGAAAACATTTGAAATATTGTGAGAACTACCAAAATTGACACAGAGACATGGAGTGAGTACATACTGTTAGAAAAAAACAGCATCTGTAGACTTATGTAGTGCACAGTTGCTACCAATCTTCAATATATAAAATGCAGTATCTTTAAAGCACAATAAAACAATAATATTAGTGGTTTGGGAGAAAGGCAGGACTTTCTACTCCCCAAAAAAATTACAGCCTCAGAAAGCCCAGGGGACAGTCCTGCCCTCTCCTCTGGGGCTACTATGCATCAGAACTCACTCAAGGGCCATGAGGAACCTTTGTTTGGAGTTTATGAATGGTTCACTGCTGAGCTCACTTACTCCCGAAGACTTGACGTTTCAAAAGTGGGCAGTTGGAGTAATCCCTGGGTCTTGAACACGCATTTTTGTCTGAGCAGTACATTGACTGTTGCCCAAGATCAGTTTCTTTCTTTCATTTGAGAGCTAGACTTAGCTTTTCCCTCTCTCTCACCAGTATGGTAGAGTACTTTTTACTTTGTTTTTACCTTATTTAAATTCCTCTTTCCAGAACGGCCTGCTCTGGTAATCTCCTTTCTAATCATTTCATCCTACTAAGTTCACTTTCCTTAACACTGTTTTTTATGCTAATTTCTAGGGCAGTAGCTGTATTGTTCCCCATCCGCTTATATTTTAGCCTCTAAAGTTTGTTCAATAAACAGGTCTATAGTCTTCCCTGCCAAGGTACCTTTCTGGGGTTTTCTTGTTTTGGTTTGGTTTGGGTTTTTGTTTGTTTTTTTTTTGCCTATGCTTTCGTCAATGGGCTCCTTTTAGACCCATTCTGGGCCTGCTGTCCTCTGTACTATAAATGATTTTGTACACATATGGTGTTAGTTTACTACCTCCCTACTTATGAATATACCCCTCCTTAAAAACCCAATTTGAAGACAGCTTCCTCTGTAAAGTTTTAAGTCATTCCTTCAACAAATCCTCATGTGACATTTAGCATGTTTTACCTTATATCTTGGTCATGAGCTCCTGAGGGGCAGAGGTCATGTTTTGTTCAGTTACTTTTCTAATCTCCATGTAGTCATTCTTAGAATACCAGCCAAAGAAGCAAGCTCGCTGCCATCCAGTCCGGTGGGTCTCCAAGACTGTGACTGCTTGTAGGAGTTGAAAGCCCTGTCTTTCTCCCGTGGAGCTGCTGGGTGTTTCAGAGGGCTGCCCGTGGAGAGTACAGCCCAACATTATGCAATCAGGAAAGATGACAAAAGTCTAAGCGGAAAAGAATATTTCAATGGAAAGCTTGAGAAGACAAAGTAAATTATTATTAGAATGAAATATGCAAAGGTCTGGCATTAGAAAACTAAAAAGGGAGAGTATATCAACATTTCTCAAGGTGAAAGAATTGAAGAAAGAGTTCAAATCTTACATTTCAAAATTGAAGGAACCCATGGACAAAATGTGGAATAACCCAGGAAGCCTCATAAGAAGGTAGATAAATGCAGTCACTTTAAATTAGTTGATGTTTAACCATTTCAGGAAATAGTATTTTGGTATTGAAGACAGAAGTCCAATTGGGATGTTTCAATAAATGGAAGTGCCCACTAGTTTATGCTGAGAAATGTGGAAGGCAGTTAGTTACCTAGCTGTCTGAAAGAGATACATCATATCCATGTTCATCCCAATGAAAGACAATCCAGCAGAATCCAGAAGTGTTTTCGCAATATCATGAATATCACACTCAAGTTAAATTTTACCATTGACAATTTAGAAGCAGTTACAACTCTGCCTCAGTAGGTAGTAGCCAGAAATTCAAGCTAGACTCAGAAGAGGTTTTGGAAAGAGGGATACCATGCTGATGGCAAATGACTCTTGGCTGAATGCAGAAAATACCAGAAGATGTTTACTCCTGTTTTATTGACTATGCAAATACCTTCGGTTGTGTGAATCATTACAAATCGTGAATAGCATCGTAAAGAATACTTGGTTGTAAAGAACACTTAATTGTACTCATGTAAAAACTGTTCATAAACCAAGAAGAGCAAGGAGTTAGTGCATGGTTTAAAATCAGGAAAAGAATACATCAGTTACAGGGTAAGCTTTTGTCATATTTATTCAATCTATAGTGCTATTCTGAGAAACTGGACTTACTGAAGAAGAATGCAGTATAATACAATTGAATGATGGATTGTCAGAAGATCTGTAAGAGCCCCCGATAAAATGATTAATTTAAAAGTAAAAAGAATGCAGCGTCAGGAATGGTAAAGACTCATAACCTTCCATGTACAGATGACACAGCATGAATCACGGAAGCATTTTCTGATGCAGGTCAAAGACTCCCACTTCCAGTATGGACGGCACTAAAGAAAACAGAAATCTTCACAAATGGACCAGTAAGCAGCATCACCCTCAATGGAGCATCACCCTTAAAGATTGATGTTGTCAAGGATTTCTTTTCACTTGGACTCACCATCGTTGTTCACGGAGGCAGCAGTCAGGAGATCAAATGACCTACTGCAAAGGACTGCTTTAAAATCTTCTGAAAGTAGAGATGTCATATTGAGGACTGAGATGCGCCTGACCCCAGCCTTGTTTGTTTGAATCTCAGCTCAACCACTGTACCAGATCAGTGACCTTGAACAAACTGTTTAACCTGTACATATGCATGTATCTCTCCTCATCGGTGACATCAGAATTGAAATGAAATTTTAAGTTGTTTTGAGGCTCACATTAGATGAGAGAGGGCATATAAAAGCACATAGCACAATTCTGGTGATAACATTCACTCAGGAAATTCCGATTACAGAAACTTGAAGTCTTTCCATACAGGAAACTCAAAGTTTAACTTCTGTGGGTTCCTTCTCAAATATCCATCTTTCCTGTTTAATTTTTCATTTTATTCACCAACTTCCGTGACAGCTATTCTGACGCTCCCCTGTTCATAAGAAGGATAGGAAAGGCTCTGAAGTAGGGACATTTGGATGAAAAGAACAGTGTTAGGAGGTAGAACAGAGGTAGGAGCTGACAGGAAGGTGTAATGGGTGACTCTTTGATATGCATTTAAGCAGCAAGTTTTAAAGTGTGGGCATCAAGGGCCCCCAATACTCTTATTTTTTGACAGCCAAAATAGAAATATCGTCACAATTACATGCCTATTATTCTACTAGATGTCATGTAGTTTATTAAGGCTTTTCAGTTACCCATTTGGGTATTTGCTCTGTCTTAGTCATCAGAAAGCTGAGATTTCGGAGAACTGAGCAACTTTAACAAAGTCCCACGACTACACAGCTTTGGGGTGAGGGTGACCGATCAAACCCAGATCTTGTTTTTCAGTTAAAAAATAAAAATTGTTGCTACAAATCAGGACAGTTACTGTCTTGTTTGCAAACATGACCTGAGTGTTCAAGGCCTGGTGCATGGTGGGGTTCTCAGTAGATACTTGTTCAATGAGAGAATGAGTCAGTCATCTCAGCGTAGTAAAAGCGGTTGTGTTTGTGTCTGTGTGTCTGTGTGTGTGTATCCTGCTATAAAAAAAAACTTAAGCACTCATTTTGTGTGTTTTAATACTTGATATCTTAAACGTTTTTTCCTAGGTTACCTGTGGCCCACACCTGCTTCAATCAACTTTGCCTTCCCCCCTACAAGAGTAAAAAAGACCTGAAACAGAAATTGATCATTGGCATTTCAAATTCGGAAGGTTTCGGACTTGAGTAACCTAGAAGACTTGAAATACCTTGAAATCTACTACTTTTTATATGTAGCATTCACTTCCCTCTTATTGTGCCTTTAACTTTTTCACATTTCTGTCTCAAACACCTTGACAAAGTGTACCAACTTTAAAATACTGATTTTTCTAAAATCAAATGTGAAGCATTTCAATGAAGGCATGATTTTCTACAAACAAATTGCAGACAGCACAGATCAGTGTGGGTCCAGCCCCTCTTTTTATAACACTCGATCAGCCCCCATAAGTAGTTTGTCACAGGTGTTCCACTGGGAAAGCGAAGTACAGTAAAATGGCAGGTCAAACCCAGTGGCAGAGCGTGTGCTATCGGCACACAGTAGCAAAGTAGTCAGCTATATTATCATTAATATGAGGCATGTAGCCATATTTTCTTATAGAGGTAAGCAACAGTATAATTGCAAAAGCAATTTACAGGGTTTGTTTGTTTTTCTTTCTTTTTTTTTTTTTTTTTTTGATATACTGGCTTTGGTCCTATAAGATTCTTTTAACTCTTGCTGAAGAGCATGTAAATAACTACATAATCGTCTGAGGTCATGGGATTTTGATAGTGCCATTTATTGCAAAAGATTTATTTTTACAAAGTAAATTCAGGGTTTTAGATGTGTATACAGCTTTTACAAACCAATAAAGATGATTGTACAAGAGTGTAACTATTTTCAGACCAATTGGATTCAAGGTTATATTCTTTTAAATATCATCGTTAGTCTGCATGCACACTGGCAGTAAGCTAGTTACTTTGAGTACTGTGTAGTATTTGTATAATGATCATTTCTTCCTAAGGATCAAGTTGTTAAAAAAAGAAATCAGATATAGCTAATCATTGATGAGTTAAGTCAATTACAAGCACAAGATAACAGTTTATATATTTTTGATTGTTGTACAAAGCTTATTTCTAATTTTTCTGATTGCCACTTATATTGAAACATTAATTTATGGAGAGGGTAAGATAAGGTAATTGACAAAAGTGAAGAAAATAATCACCTTTGTGTCAAAATGATGCAACTTGGTAAAAATAAAGTTCAACATTTTGGCCAAAACGTTTGTTTTTTTCACTGGATTCCGACATAGTAAATTCAGTAGTCCCCTATTTTGAATGTCCTAATAAAGTAGCATGTGAAAAGAAACTTTTAAGTCTGACAGTGAAATGGCTTTTTAAAAATTAACAGTAAATGAAGCAGTGTTATTAGCATGTTGCACATGTTTCCAATTCAAGACTTCTCTCTTACACTTTGATAGCTTCCCTTCAGAAAATTCTGAAGTCATAGTCGCAATAATAATGATGCCAGCATTTAGTACCAGCATTTGGTTTCACATGCAAATAACACTTCCCCAACATTTTTTCTCATTTAGGCTATTTTCTTGTTGCTATGCTTCCTGCACCCAACCAGCAGAACCCTTCAAGGGTGGAGGAGCTGATCCACGTGTTCTCCTGCAGTGTGGAAGCCAACCCACAAATCTTTGAGGAAAAGGAGTTAACTTAGTTTTAACTCTCTAAGAGATGGGGGTGACCCTGCGTTTCTATTTTAATACACTACCTGGAAGGTTTTTTCTTTAAAATCTCAGAAGACCTGACAGTTAAAGATGTATTGGCTTGGTTTTGCTGTTTTTAATCCATATGCAAATAAAACTGCTTCTCCCTTACACTGCTTGAACTAGAAAGTAAGATGTTTAATGTAGGCTAATATTAACTAATAAGCACAAAAGAATTATGTATAGGAAACAAGATTTAAGTGTTTTCAGTAAAATGTAAACAGCGTTTTTATTTGGTAGAGATGACTCCTGGAAAATCGTGTTGGCTTGGTCTGCATGTTTAATGATGTGCCTGTATATTGATAGCTGTGTCACTTTTAAATAAGTATTCGAGCAAGCCAAATTTTTTAATGACAATGTCCATAAATAACTGGAAAATTTTTGTTGTCTGTTTTTAAGTTGAAATTTATAACCATCTATCACTAAATTGCACCTTGCCTTTATTTATTTATGCCCTGTTTTTGGTTTACAGTGTAATAATACCTCATTTTTTAAAAAACAAAAACAAAGCACCATTATTATATTTCATTAATTTAAGCGGTCTAGAAACTTTGTGTCATTACTTTTTAAAATTAATGTTAATGAATTCTTGATTTTGTATCTTCCACAGTAAATTAAAGTATTGCACAGTATTTATCAATATTTATAAATGTGTTGTCCTTTTTTAGTCTTTGCTTAATCGTATTTTGTCTCTGTGATCAGAAGTTTTTAACTCCTGTCCCTCTTTTTTGTACAAGTCTGTATTGTACTAAGTTGTTCATTTCTGGATAAGGTTTTTCAAATATTAAAGTTAATACAGTCAGTCAGCCTTCGTTCACTTTTTGAACCCTAAGCATGTTTAAAATGCCCTACAGATGCAGACTGTTCATTGCCATACACTACCTGTGAAACAAACGGCTGCTTTTGCGCACAGCATCAGCAAGTGTCTTGTGTTGACTCAAGTAGAACCAACTTCATTATTTTCTATATAAAGTGATATGTACCCAGCCTCTGAGAGATCACACCAATTCTTTGAAATTTACTGAAAACATTCTCTTAACTTTTGGGAGCTGTGCAAAAAGTACATATGATATTTTTCATGTATATTACACCCATAGAAACTTCGTGTGCACATGTGAGTGCATAGGAAACTAATACGAGGAGATTGCATGGTTTGCAAAAGTTATGAGTACCTATATATTCCAGTATAAGCCAAGTTTTTTCAGCACATTTTTTATGCTGTAAAAAGCTCCCCCCCAGGACTGAGCCCCGGTGGCGTAGTGGTTGTGCGCGGGACTGCGGCCCACTGGGACGGAGGTTCAATTCCAGCAGTGGGGCTGGGCCTCCTACTCCCACCGCCGGAGAGCAGTGATGCCAAAAAAAAAAAAAAAAGCTCCCCCCCCAAAAAAAAAAAACTCCCAGTGTTTTGTGGTAAAATTAGGTGCCTCGGCTTATATTCAAGTGTATACAGTTTATTATTTGTGGAAAAATAAGGTTATTCAAATCTTTGCTTCTATATGAATGTCTTAAACATGGATCATCAGTTATTGAAAGGTGCATTGAAATCTCGCAATGTAGTGATAGAATGGCCTTTTTTCCCCTTGATTTTTAGTGAGATGTTCTTGGTTAGCAGTCATGCTTAGAATTGTATCTACTGATATAATGAACCTCTGAGGAATATAAAAATCTTTTATCTCTAATGACATTTTTTGTTCTTCAAGATTTACCTGCTTTATCATTTTATCGGGGGCTTATACAACTCATCACAATCCATACATACATCTATTATGTCAAGCACATTTGTGCATTTGTTGCCGTCATCATTCTCAGAACATTTGCTTTCTACTTAAACCCTTGGTATCAGCTCATTTTTCCACTCATGAACCCTTGATAACTTATGAATTAGTGTTTTTCATGTCTTACTCTATCCAACGTCTGTCCTTCACCCACTTTTCTGTTGTCCATCCTCCATGGAGGGGATTGTAGATACATCTTTGGGATTGATTCCCCCTTTCTAGCCCCATTTCCCGTTCTGGTATCACTACCCTCATTACTAGGTCTGAGGGGTTTATCTGTCTTTGATTCCCTATGTTGTGAGTTCCTCTCTGTACCAGTATATATCCTCTGGTCCAGCCAGACTTGTAAGGTAGAATGGGGATCATGATAGTTGGTGGGGTGGAGGGGGCAGCATTAGAGAATTAGAGGGAAATTCTTTGTTTCATTGGTGCTATCCTGCACCCTGATGGGCTCATCTCCTCCCCACTACCCCTCTGTAAGGGGACAGTTGCTTACACATGGGCACTGCCCCTCATTCACAATGATATGATTTCTTTGTACTTTGAAACCTGATCCTATGAACACCCTGTGATCACAGGCTGGTATGCTTCTTTCATGTCACTTCTCAGCTAGCTGACCGCTTGTTTATCTTCAACCCTTTAAGACCCCAGACACTTTATCTTTCGATAGCCATCAGCATTCTTCACCACATTTGCTATGCACACACTTTGTCTTCAGCTATCCTGTTGGGAAGGTGAGCATCATGAATACCAGTTTAACAGAACAAAGTGTTCTTGCACTGAAGGAGTATTTGAGTAGAGGCCCAAGGTCCATCTGCTACCTTAATACTAGACCTATAAATATATGCACATGGATCTATTTCACCATCATCATATATAACTCTTTACATGCATACATACCTGTATTTAGACCTTTATAAATGCCTTTTGCTCCTAGTTCTTTACTCTTTCTTTTTACTTTCCTCTTGTCCCATCATCATGCTCAGCCTTCATTTGGGTTTCATTAATTCCTCTCAGTTACATTGCCCTTGATCAAGTGCTACCAGGCCTCGTACACCCTCCTCACCATCAATTTTGGCTCAATTTGTTGATCCCTTGTCCCTGGGTTTGTTAACACCCACTTCCTTTTCCCCACATCTCCCTCTCCCATGCCCCCCCCCCCCCCCCCACCCCATAGGACTGGAACAGTCGATCCTGTTGTTTTCTCCAGATTGATAGGCTGCCATGCCCTGGCCCAAAAGTCTGTTTTTGATGTTCCTTGGGGACTTCATTACTCTATTCCCCTTACTATTCTGTTGCACACCCTTAGTGTTTTGCTTCTCTGTGTTAGGGTCAGATCGTGCACAATTCCCCCACTGTGTCTCCACTGATGTCCCCTGTAGTGCTATGGTCAGTGAAAGACGTCATGTCTCATTGCGGGGCCAGCCCTATGGTCCTCTCTGTGCTTTGACTGTTCTGAGTGAGAATATTATTCTCAGGGCTTGGTGGACCAGGATGTGTTCCACTCTCTCTTCCTCTCCCTTCATTTGCTTCAGTGTGCTCTGATCAGACATGTCCCTCTCCCTGAGCTGTAGTTTCAGTGCTGTTCTTTGAAGTGAATTCTTCAGCGGGGATGGGGAGCTGTCCACATAGCTGTCATTGTAGCTGTCCCCTCAGACCTCTTTATTGGATGTACCTGCTTTCTTTTGGTTCATAATCATTTCTTTTGCTGTCAACTTGTGTCCTTAGGTTTCAGGTTTATCATTTGCAGTTAAATTATTCTTCCAAGTCTTCTTGTCCAGCTTCCAGTCCCATGTCCTGTTCTACTAACCATTGAAACAAAGCAAAGAAAATACTAAAAGAGATTTGACTATCTTTGCAGACAAGGAGCAGTGTGAGGTCTTATGATCAGAATACTGTGGACTTCCCAAATTGTGGGTACCTGGGTCCTTTATCCCTTCAGACTTCTGGTAATTTGACTTCTTCCTGCCCACCCCTGTCTTGTAACTGACTTTTGTCCATGAGCAAAGGTCCAGCTGTCAATTCATTTTTTTCTGGGTGTTCTGTAGATCTATCTCTTCAGAATGGGCCCAGGGAAGATGATGGGTCAGATAAGGTGTTTCTAAACAAGGATCCTTGGATCCAGAGTCAGTTGGAAGACACTGATGGTGGGGCTGTGCATGGTCACAGGCTGGTTCAGGCTGGAAGAGGCCTGGGATGATTTATTGCAGAAGTGCCTTGAGATGGAATGCTGATGATGAAGAGGGCTAAAATGGAAAATGTTGATAATAGAAAAGTGGGTGGCAGAGAAGTATGCCTATAAACTGGAAGAAAGAGAAAAGGGATATTTGTTGGGCTAAAGGTTTCATGCTGACAACCTTTGTTTTCCACAAGAGTTACTATGATTCCTGGTGTGGTTTCTAAATCTTAATTTGCACCTTAGAATATTTTTATTTCCCTTCTCCTGCTATATTAGTTATATTAGTTTTATTCAGAATTTAGTTCTCTTTTAACCTCAGCAATTATTATATGTAGTGGTTTTTTTCCCTCAATTTAATCACACAGTCACGATTTCTTTGCACAGCATTTCCTCTCACAGTCCTTCCCACCTCCCACTGTGATCCATTTTATTCCTTCTAAAGTGTATCCACTAGATACTCTTTCAAGAGGATTTCTTGATTGTGGTAGTATAATGAACTATGGCTATTCTAGTCATAGATTTTGTAACTATCACCATAGAGATAGGACCATGCGTGCAAGTATGGGGGACTCTATTTGGGAGATTGGTCAGTTTTCCTATTCTGCTGAGTTTGAAATCACCTTTCTCGGAAACGCTGAGCATTCTAGGTAATTCAATCCAAGAGACAGCTATGATACCAGAGAGTGGAAAATTGGTAACAGTGGCAGCAGCAGAGCCAAAGGCGCATGAGATCAGTGTTCTTCCTGGCTCCAGAAGTAAGTAAAGATGAGTGCCTTTGGGCAGGAGGCTACTTTGCAGAAAGGAATGCTTCCAGGCACTTAATCGGAGAGCTAGGTTTACCAATCCATGGAACTGGAGCTTAGTGCCTTTGGCTTGAAGCTGATGGCACAATGGAATGTCCTTTGGGCATTTGTCAGCACCACTAAAGCAGCTTTGTAACTTGCCTGAGGAGAGTAGAGGCCAAGGAACCCAGTGGCTGAGGGCCCATGGGCCAGAGAGAGAGATGAGCTTGTGGGCATGTCTGAGAAGAGGTGCTTCTGGCAGGAGAACTGTGTCCTGAGTATTTCTGATCCTGAATTGCAACATTCTCTAATAAACCGTAGAGTTGTGAGTTATGGCCATTGTGAATAGAGAAATAGAGTATTCCCAACAAAAAGGATCCGGGAGAATGGTTGGTGTCAGAATTGGTCATTGGAATCATGTCTAGCCTTTGCGTCATAGCAATTAGCCTTATGCTGCTAAGTCTGATTCTTCCCCATTATGAAGTTAGAAGTCTGAGAGCACTGTCATGCCATTCTTGTTGAAGTGATTTCTTTTTTTCACGTGTCTAAACATAACTTTATGGTGCCTTGAGATGGGGTTCATTAGGCATACCAGTTAATACTTATTTTTCTCTTAGCACTTTGAATTTATTAATCCACTATCTTTACATTTCATTGCTGATATGAAGAGGTCAGTTGTCAGTATAATTGTCACTCCTTGATAGATAATCCCTACTGCTTTCCCATTGACGCTTAAGATAATTGTTTTATCAAGAATTTTAATCCCACTTGGGGGTCATAGTTTGTGAATCAATATACACTTGTAACTTTCATCCATTCGCCAGCCATTTACACTTTGTTCCTTGTTCTCTGTAATCTCTCCTGTTAAAAAAACATTGACCTATCTCACTTAACTATTCCATTTCTCTTTGTAACTAATCTGTTGTTTAATCAACTCACTTATATTTTTAAGCTCAATGGGTATATTTTTCATTTATAGAATCTCTATTTTTGATCCTTTTTACATTCTCTTGCTCTTTGGCTCTTTTTGATGTTGTTTTTGGTGCGTGTGGTTTTATTTATTTAACAGTTTTCCTGCATACTAGTTGATGGTTCAGGCAGTGTTTCGTTCTGTTGTGCACGAGGTCATGATTAATTATCAATGACTCTGCAGCGTGCACATAGCAACAGTTTGCAGACTCAACAGCACCAAACAGCATCGCCAGTTTGACATTCTCTTTCAGATTGTTTCAGATGGTTTGGCCCTCTTCATTTCATGAGTTACAAGTGTTCTGATTTGTTCATCGATTGGATTTCTCTAAACAGTGATCTGTAATCTTCCAGCCTTATATGTCTTCCTTCATTTTAGAGAGGATGGCCTTTTCCTCTGAGAGTTCGGTGTTGTAAATAGACATTCACTCAGCAAGTTTGTTTTATTTGTTCTCCATCAAAACCTAAGTGTTCCTTGAAACACTTAAAAATTATTTTCTATGAATTGGGTGAAGGTTTATAGCACAGATCAGTTTTCCATTCAGGAGTTCATATTTTATGTCATCTCACTGATTGTAATCCCCACACTGTAGAATCACCCAGCCCACTTCCTCCCTGTGTTTCCTGTTTCCATTCCTCCTCCTTCCCTAATGTGTCTGAATCTTGTCCTTTTGTAAATATTGCGCCTTTGACTTAGAATGGTTGATTATTTCGTGTACATGTACCTCCCAGTGTAATCGTTTTCCTGATATACCTGACCATTATTTGGCTGCAATTTAGTCATGGGAGTGAGTTCATTTCCAGACCTAAAGGGTGATGAAGGACCACAATCACAGAGATTCTACCAATTGTTCTCGAACCAGTACACCTGGTCCCTTTTAGGATTTTGAGTTTTGTTCCACATTTTTCTCTCACTCTTTCAAAGCCCTCTTCAGTGTGATCCCTCTCAGAGGATCTGATGTTGATAATTCAGTACCATCTAATTCTTCTGGTCTCTGGGGGGGTCTACACACATGGTTGTGTGATTTGTAATTCATTGGACTCATAGATGACATGCATCTTCTATTTTCCCTGCTCATCTTTCCGGTGTACAGAGAGAAACCAATAGTCTGTACCTCAGATGACTGTTCACAAGCTTCTAAAACTCCAGCTGTCGCTCACACATGTAAGATGGTCTTGAGCCTCTAGCCCCTGACCTCCACCAGTTTTTATGCTGACTTCTAGGAGTAATGTTCCTTTACCACTGTGTAAATTTGGAGTCCATGACTATAATGGCACAAGCTGATTTCTCTACCCTCGTTGCATAGACAAAAACCTTTTTTTGTTTTTTTGTTTTTGTTTTGGGGGGCATCACTGCCCTCTGGTGGTGGGAGTAGGAGGCCCAGTCTTTGCTCCATGGAGCTGGAATTGAACCTCCATTCCAGTGGGCCGCAGTCCCGCGCACAACCACTACGCCACCGGGGCTCAGCCCGACAAAAACCTTTTAAATATCTCAGGTATCAGTTGCCACGTCTTCAGTTTTCACACTGACTAGACTTAAGGTGTGTCTCTCTCTGACTCATAAGTACACAAAAATCCATTAGGGTTCATTACCCTCGTGGGTCAACCTGACAGCCCCTGCAGACATCCAGCTTTCAACTTACTCATTTCATGTATCTTATGATTTCCCTTTCTTTCAAGCCTGAACATGTATATTTTAAGATTTTTTGTAGACACATATTGTCCAAAAGTTTATAAAATGTGAGGCTATTTCAGCACAGCCTATAGAAGTGTCCCGTTTCACCCCACTGACCAGCCTTTTACAAGTGCGTAAAAACCTCCATGTGTATTGTTCTCTGTAGATTATTTACAGCTCACTTAACACTGTTTCTGAGGTGGTGCTATGGCTGAAGCACTAACCACCAGGTCAATAGCTCAAATCCATCAGTCACTCAGCAGAAAGACGGGTTTGCAATCTCAGAAACCCTACGAAGCATTGCTATGAGTCAGAGTGATCTTAATGGCAGTGGTTTCGGTCGGCTTAATTATATTTCATCTAGAGGCTGACCTTTAACTCCCTACTTAAGTTATTTACTCTTTATAAGTTGTGATTCTAAATGCTCCTCTCAGGAAACATTGACAGGTGTCTCATAGCAAGAAAATTTCTTCAGAGTTTTAGGATGAGTACATAATCAATGTTTCCATGTCCTTTAAAAACTATGACTCTGGCCCGTTGTCACTAGGTGTTGTTGGGTCAAGAGAATGAAACACTGCTCACTCTTGCACCGTCCTCAGTTCTTATATTTGAGCCCACCATTGCCGCCACTGTGCAAACCCATCATCATCTAAGACCCCTCCTCTTTCTCACTGTTTCTCCTCTGTACCAAGGATGATATCCTCCTTCTCCAGCGACTAGTCTCCTGGTAACATGCCTGACATCTGTGAGATGTGGTCTCACCCTCCTTTACTCTGCAAAGGTTCTACTCCTTCCAAGACAGATTCGTTTGTTCTTTCAGCAGTCCATGGTACTTTCCATATTCTTCGCCAGAACCACAATTCAAATGCATCCATTCTTCTTCGGTCTTCCTTAGCACATGCCCAACTAACATGCAGAGAAGGTGGTGGAAAATGCCATGGCTTGAGTTCAGGCACACCTTGATCCATAAAGTGCTGTTTTTCAACACTTGAAAGAGTTATTGTGCCTCATATTTATCCACTGCAATATGTCAACTTTAGTCCTTTCTCCAGTTAATGATTCTAATCTATGGGGACAAATGCAACCAAGCTTTAGTCACCAATGAATTAAGCAACCAGGGTTCCTGGCCATATACTTTATATTTTCCATAGACACACAAGTTATAATAAAAATACATAGATAGTTTCAGCTGGCTTCTCAGAGCACAATCTTTTACTGTGTTTCCAATTACATATAGGCCATCTCTATTTATAATTGTCTCTCTGGCATCTAATTATATGTATTTTGTTCTTACCTGACTATCTTCTAATTTCAAACCTAGCGTGAATTCCACTTTTGTTTTGCAAAGTCTATTTTTATTCCCTTACCAAATAGAAAACTCCTTTAATATCTCTTGAACACACCCTGCTAAGTGCCATCCCTGCTCAGCCTTTTATTACTTTCTAAGGTACTCTTCCGGCTGCTTTCCAGCCAATCAGTCCCTCGATGTCTATGCTAGCCCAGCTCAGATCTCCTGCCTCCATGACATCTCTAGGTCAGATCAGAAATTGTTTTCCTTCAGCAAACCTTGACCTAAACCATTCCCTGGCCCCTAACCAAAAAAAGCTAGATGTAGCTCTTTTTCATACCCATAACACCTATCTTCATTCCTCAGGGGACACTTTGTATTTCCATACATATGTGTGGTTAAATGTGTGCATCTCATCAGCTGGAGAACACAGATTTTCTGAGTATTTGGGTAGTACCTACCACAGTTGTGGGTCAATTAACTGCAGAAAAAAAATCCTGCCTGACATGACTTGGTTGGGGCGTGAAACTCCCACTGATTCGGTGGGCTCAACCTGAGACCTGCACAGGTAAGTACTTTCATCTTGGAATTTGTATCCTGTTGCCCTGAATCACACACCCCTCACACCTTCAAAGTCAAGACTCCATATCCTCAGACTCCCCACCTGCCACTATGTTCCCATCAGGCTAGGCCTACCTTTCTACTCCAAGCCGCACAACCCCAGCCTGTCCACATCTGATTACTCTCTATCCAATTACATCCAATAAACAAACCAGGAGCAAAGGTGGCTGTTGTACATTAACTCACCAGCAATTCCAGGAGGGAATGGTGAGGCTGTCTGTTCTCCTAAAGATTCGCAGCCTCAGAAAATCTGTATCACTTTTCTATAAGTAGGAATTGGCCCGATGGGAATGAATTTGAGGATATTGTCGTTGTTTGCTTCTTGATCCAATATCACTCTTGGTGGTACAGTGGGTTAAGTGCTGGGCTGCCAACCTAAAGTCCATTGGTTCAAGTTCACCAGCTTCTCAGAGGAAGAGAGATGTGGTATTCTCCCATGAAGACTGCAGCCTTGGAAGCCCTGTGGAACACCTCTGGGGTTGTTCTGAGGCAAAACTGACCCAAGAGTCAGGATGAGCCAATATCTTAGGAGCTAAAGAGTATTAAATGAAGGTTAAAAGAATATTGACTGATCATCTCCCTATTGATGATTCATCTCACACTTCCGCCGTGTACACCAGCTCCCACTTCATTGACTCTTCTTACAATCAGGTGCACTTGATGCTATTTCCCTCCCGTGGGATAGAGGAGAACAGTAAACTCAGAGAGGACCGTGCCACCCAAAGCACAGCTGGGAAGAAGTCACATCAGCATTTGAACTCAGGTGTTGGACTTCAAATGTGGTGACTTTCCATTTCATGTGCCCTCTACTCCCCAATCCACTGCAACACCCCCATACACACACACGCGCGTAAGTTTTCAGACTCTCAATCTTGTATCATTCATCTGGAAGTAGATAAAATGTTTCCTCACAGATTGGACCAGAAGTCAGTCAGTCAATCTGGGTTCAAGTCTGAAATGGGACACGTATACACACAAGCTGTGAGATTTTAGATGAAGCTCTTACTTTTTTCTCTTTGATTTTTCTAGAGGAAAAAAAATGAAGACTGAAATTTTATAATGTAATACAGAATAACAGTGTCCTCTGCATGAGGAAGCAAGTAAGTCTATGACAATGGACCACTCAGAAAACCATGGCAGTGAAAACAGAATCCCTGTCTGCCCAAGATCTGACAAAGCTTGTTACCAAAAGGCAAAGTCAACGAACGCAATAAACACAGTAGAATTCCAGCCAGCTGAGTAGAATAATGAAGAACCACAAATAGAAGCAACAGCAAAACAGCAATGGATAATTGCATGAGAAAATATTAGGAGCAGTTCATTAAGACATAAAACCGAAAGCTTGATTGATGAAAGCCTGGTAGCGTTGGGCCCTATTTCCCTGAAAGGTGGCTCCTCCATAAAACAGCTGCCCTCGGTCTCATTCTCTCTAGTTTTCTGGCAAACTCTTGTCTGCTTGAGCCTAGGCCCAGCAGGCGCTTGAGCTTCAATTCACTCTTGCACAATGGCTTTCCTCAAGAGAGACCTACCACTAGAGGGAAGACCTTACAGAAGTTAAGTAGGGACCCTGTGAGTGTAAGATCAAGGGGATTAGGGTAGAAGAAAAGTTAGTAGTTGTGACTGTTCAATAGAAGTTTATTTGTAACTCAATGCTTTGGGAAGGATGTTCAGGCCAGTTCTCTCCAGGGACGGACAGCTGGAGGCCATCTGCTAACCATACTTCCCACAGCTAACAGCAAGACCTCCCTGGAAGGCGTCAGAGGATACACTGTACACCTATCTTGTCTTGTCATACCTCACTGTGGGGGCAGCTGGAAAGGTGGTCATCTCTGTGCCTGAATCAGTTGATGCTGAGTCGCTTCAGTCTCATAACAGCCCCATGAGTTTTAGCACAGGGCTGTCCGCCCTGGGTTTTCCAGGCTGGACTTCTCAGTTCTGTTGTGCCAGATCTGTCTTTAGAAGCACCTCTGGGTGGGTTTGAACCTATAGCCTATCTGATTCAAAGTTTGATGCTTACTTAAACTGTTTGCTTAACCCGGAGTCTCAACCTATGCCTGACAAGAGGATAAAGCAAGGAGTTAGAAACTCGGAGTCTCCCCCACCAACCAATTGAGAGAGAGGAGGGATCTCAGCCCATACTACCGTGTAGTTTTCCCAAGGAGTCTTCCAGTCGAGAGTTAAATGCTAGAACAGGTCATTTGATCTTCACCTGACTGTCGTGTTTATTCTGCCTGCTGGGATTCCTAGGGAAGCACACATGAGTGACACAACAAGCCTAACTCTAAGAAGAATATCTGGAATGTTCCTAGACATTAGGTTCCTGACCAATAGGGCTTCTATCTTCAGTTTTTATTGCCAAGTTGTGCTTTGCTGTGAGTATGAACAGCCACACAGCCCAACTCACTAGTACTTGAAGTGATTTATTAACTTTAACAATAAACAAGCTCACACTCACCGCCATCGAGTCAATAGCAACGCAGAGTGGAACTGTCCATGTGCATTTCTGAAACTTTAACTCTTTGTAGAAATAAAAGTCCTGTCTTTCTTCATCAGAGTAGCTGGTGGTTTCTAACTTCAGATCTTACAGGTAATAGCCCAACTTGTAAACACTGCCATCAAACCTCCTCCTTTTAAACTAAAATGGGGACACAAAACATGGCCTTTGAATTACTCAACTGCCCTTGTTCATGCATTATCCCATCAGCCTTGAACTCAGAGGTGCCCGGGGCCTCTGAACACTTTCCCAGGGCCAGAGCGAACGCTGCAGACCCACAAATAAATTACCCACTTTTTAATCAAGTGACCTACTTTCCTCTCTCAACTGTAATCATAGAGGCTCCGTGGGGTCAAAGGACAAGCTCTGTGTGCATCACAGCTGAGGCTGCACTTGCCAGGCCTTATCCCTTTGGCCCTTCCCAGGGAGTATTGGGAAATTCAAACTAAACATACCTGGAAAGGCTGGCGGAGTAACTTCCTACTCCTCTGGACCAGCCTCACGAAACTCGCTGCCATCGAGTCAGTTCCAACTCAGAGCACCCCTATCGCAGGAGCCCAGAATTGTTCTACCAGCCCACCCTCAAAGGACCCAGAGCAGGGCACTTGGCAGGCAGGCTGCTAGCCAGGAGGGTAAGGGGCAGGAGAGCTGCAGTAATGAGTCTCCCTGATGAATGAATCTGGGTCTACCCTCCTCCCACCACCCCAATGGTACTTAGACCCAACAATTAAGGAAGAAAAATGAAGCTTTCAACTCTCGTATAGAATTATGACCTCAGAAAGCCACCGGTGGCAGATCCACCCTGTCCTAGAGGGTCTTCACGTCCACTGAGTCAATTCCAACTCTCAGCAGCCCGAAAGGACAGGGAAACGGTACTCTTGTGTATTGCTGGGACGATAACTTTTACAGGAGTAGGAAGCTTCATCTTTGCTGTTGAACTCCCGACGTCACCCCACACATAACTTCTATGTCATCCGAGCTCCTTGTAGAGTCTCAATTATAGACTCAATAACTCTGGGGTTGGGTTAGAGGCTGCCTACATTCTCTGACCCCTTCCACCATCTTCAAAGACACCCTCTTGCCAGTGGTTCTCAACCTGCCTAATGCCGCTCCCCTTTAATATAGTTCCTCATGTTGTAGTGACCCCCAACTATAAAATTATTTTCTCGCTACTTCATCACTATAATTTTGTTTCTGTTATAAATTGGGCAATCCCTGTGAAAGGGTTGTTTGACCCCCAAAGGGGTTGCAACCCACTCTTTGAGAACCGCTGCTGTATGCCATCTTCACGTCTCTCTGACACTTTTAAGGTCTCCCACTATGTCAAGCCCATCCAGATAATCCATCTCAAGATCCTTCACATAACCATATCTGTAAAGTCTGATTTTCCAAGAAAGATAATACATTCACAGGCTCCACATCTTAGAACATGGACATCTTTGAGAGCCATTATTCTACCTATTACAGAGAAGGTCTTTTATTGTCAAAAAATCCATTGAAAGACAAAATGGGCATAAATAATGATAAGAAAGACTACAGTGAGTCTTGTCTATTACTCACCAGTTTTCTACAAAGAGGCCAATTATCATTTCTGTGATGGCTTCCTTCCTTACTTACATTTGAAATATTTGAATAGATTTCATATCTGTCCCTAAGTGCCAGTTACAGCATTTAAAAAATATTTAAAATGAAGGTGAAAATATTTACATCCTTCATGGCTTGTGTTTTTCCCTAGATTTCCCCATTGTGTTAAGAAATCTCTTATTAAAAGGAATCAATAGACATATTGATATAACATGGGTACAGCATAGGTATGAAAAGAGCAAGCTGTGTAATATTATCCTATTTCCATAAATTAATATATTTGTTTCTAGGTTAAAAATACCCACAAAAATACAAGCTATTCAATGACTAATTTAGGACTTGAGAACATCAGGGAAGGGTTAACACTAGGATCTAGAAGACTTTTGCTTTCTAAATCCTACTTTCTATGATGTTTGAATTTATGATAGATGTCAATTCTCTTGCAATCAAGAAAAAAGTGCTTTTCATGAAGGATGAAGGTGCTCCTCTACCATGTGGCTCTTTCGGAGCTGCTGGATGATGGAATGAGCTTTGCCAGCATGGTGGGTCACATGTCCTGCTACTGCCCACAAAGTCAGCAGTTCGAGGCAACCAGCTGCTCCTCAGAGAAAAGATGAGGCTTTCTACTGCTGTAAAGATTTAGTCTTTAAACTGCACAAATGGACAGTTCTATTTGGTCTTGTCGAATTTCTAGGAGCCAGAATCGGCTCATTGGCAGTGAGTTTGATTTTTATTTGTTGTTTGTTTGTGGCCATGTACACATTTAAGAGCCTGACCACTAGCTGAAAGGCTGGTACTCAAACCCACCTGCAGGTGCCTCAAATGTCAAGCACCTCTTTGAAAATCTTACGGAACAGTTCTACTCTTCATATACAGGGGGTCACCATGAATTGAAATCAAATATACGGCAACTAGAATCAATAAAATATGACTTTTTTCTGGAATCGAAGAGCATGAACCAAAATTTCAGATCTCTTCCAAATCAAAGCAAGACATAGAACTCACTTCAGAGCATTTCCTATTTCCTTCCATCCAATTCTCCTTAGGAAATTTGCAGGTGTACCACCTGCTGTTGCAATCACAAGGAATAGAGGTCAGGGAATTAGTAATGAGGAGTCCTCTTGGTGCAGTGCTTAAAACACTTGGCGACTAACCAAAAGGTCAGTGGTTCAAACCCACTGACTACTGTGCAGGAGGATACCCAAGCAGTCAGCTTCCATGAAGATTTACAGCCTTGGAAGCCCAATGGGGTAGAGTCTGTCCTAGAAGGTCACAGTGAGTTAAGGTTTGGGAGTTTAATTAGTAACCAGTTTTTATTTGCTTTGGAAAATATCCTGTACCTTTGGGGAAAATAGGTCAGTTTCCATCCCCTCAACCCTGCCACCGCCCCCACCCCGTGCCCCCATAGATTTCAGGAGGAGAAACAAACCCTGAATCACTAAAAACAAGTACGTCATTATACCTTGGGGCTACCTAGGTCATCAACAGAACTAGGATTCAAGTCAGGCTTAGGGGATTTCAGAAGTCATGTCCTTGCCACCCGACTGCCTCTCATTCAATTTCTGAGTACGGCCCCTTCCTAGGAGTGCCACCCAGACTCCTGAGAGTTTGTGGATTTCTTATTCCTCTTTGCTGAGGATGGGACACTAGTGATCAGAGGGACTGATCAAGAGCATTTGCCACCCAAAGAGCTCTAAGATGTACACGTCACCAATGGGTCAAAGGTTGCTGCTCAGCTACTCACAATGATCCTTGGTGGCACAGTGGTTGAATGGTGGGCAGTTGGAACCCAGAAGCCTACTCCACAGTCGGGTAGCCATCTGCTTCCATGCTGAGGAGAGCAGTTCTCAGACCTCTGAGCTGGAATTGACCTGACTGGAACAGGGTTGGTTTCTGGGGTTGGGCCACTCCTGTTACAGCACAGCACCACGTGTTGTAAACGCAATAGTCTGGGCAACTGGCTGCTGTTAGAAGCGTGAAGTCCAGACAGGCTTGTGACACTTATCAAGTTAACTTTAAAAAGAAAGTCATCGAGTTGACCTTGACCCAAGGTGACCCCACGTGTGCATGAGCACAACTGTGCCCCACAGTGTTTTCAATGACATTTTTTTTTTCAAAAATGTAGTTTGCCAGGCCTTTCTTCCACAACAACTTTGAGTGGGACTATGTTAACTGTTGGTCTCACCTAGGTGCTTATTTGATGCTGCTCGGTAGTTCCATGGTGTCCATTCTGACTCATATAGAGCCCTGTGTCAAAGGGCCCATCAGGTATGCTTGGCTGTAATCTTAGTTCTTTAAATGCAGAGTTTTACAACTACACGATTCTCTTGATTGAGCTAAATGACATAGAAGTTAGGGAACTCTGGAATGGCAATAAGTACTGAAAATACCTGCTCAGACAAGTGAGAGCTCTTTCCAGAAGTCACTGGGGAGTAGGGGGTGAGATCACTCCATACTCCCACCAAGCCTCAGATAACTTGGAAGATTTGCCTGCAGAAAAATCTAAGCCTCACCCAGAAGGGGAGGGGATAAGATGTAGGATTCACCCCCGGGCTCACCACTGGCCAGAGAGTATGCAGAAAAAAGGCCCAGCTGGGAGCCAGCATGAAGAGGCTGCAGGAATGGTCTCACTGGACTCAGCCAGTGTTGGTGTGGCCATGATGGCCTCCCCCAGCCCAGACAGAGTATCCAGCAAGGAGAGTGCAAACAGAGCATTAGGGTGCAGTGCAGAGCTGGTGACATGGAAACCCCCGGGACCAGAGGTAGCAGACTTTCATGACACAGATTTGATAGCCAAGGAAGTGGAATTTCGATGACACACAGACGGATCCAGCCACAGAGCTGCTTAATTCCTTGGACACACATGTTTGATTCTACGGGGGTAATAAGGATAAGCACCTGTGACATGTACACAGAGGCGGCATCTCTTCATCCGGCCAGAACAACCTGGAGTTTCACTCGAGCTCATCTCGTCTTCTGAGGACTCAGTGGCGCAGGGCATAGCCAGCGGATCTCTGTGCCAGAGTAGTGGTCCTTTTAGCTCACCCAAAAGCCCAGAGGGGCCCTCATGTACCCCCACTGCTCATAAACCTTTATAGGTCTTTGACCAATAATCCCATTCAGAATGGCATTAGACGGATTCGGGTTCAGATATCAGACTCTAGGAAGTACTCTTTCCAATGGAGATGATATTGTGTTTCTTCTGAGTTCCTACATTCAAATCCCTGGGGACTATCACGAAGTCATGTTGGTAGCATTAAAAGATGATTTGTGTGAGTGCATAAGCAAATGTGGTGAAGAAAGCTGATGGTGCTCAGCTATCAAAAGATATAGTGTCTTGGGTCTTGAAGATAAACAAGCCATCTACCTTAGAAGCAAAAATCCCACATGGAAGAAGCACATCAACCTGTGTGATCACAAGGTGTTGAAGGGATCAAGTAGCAGGCATCAAAGAACAATGACACCAACAACAAAAATCACAACATTATAAATGAGGGGAGTGCAGCGTGGGGACCCAAAGCCCATCTGTAGGCAACTGAACATCCCTTTACAGAAGAGATGCAGAGAGGAGATGAGTCAGTCAGGGTGCAATGATGAAATTCTGTACTGAAAAAACTTTCCTCTAGTTTACTATCATGATCCCAATTCTATCTTATAAATTCAGCTAGACCAGAGGATGTACACTGGTACAGATAGGAACTGGAAACACAGGGAATCCAGGACAGATGATCCCTTCAGGACCAGTGGTGAGAGTGATGATACCAGGAGGGTGGAGGAAAGGGGGGGAAAACCAATTACAAGGATCTGCATATAACGCCCCTTCCTGGGGGATGGACAATGGAAAAGTGAGTGAAGGAAGATGTTGGAGAGTGTAAGACATGTTAAAATAATAACAATTTATAAATTATGAAGGGTTCATGGGGAAGTCGGGGGGGGGGCGGCGCAGAAATGAGGAACTCATACCAAGGGCTCATGTAGAAAACAAATGCTTTGAGAAAAATTATGGTGACAAATGTTCAAATGTGCTTGACACAATGCATGGATGTATGGATTGTGATAAGAGTTGTACAAGCCCCCAATAAAATGATTTTTTTTAAATTTAAGGTGATTCGTGAAGGACTTGCTCCTTACCTGTTTCTTGTCCATCACCTAACCTCAGCTGTCTAATCGGGGACAAAACTCAGAGAACACTGAGCAGGGCGCATAGTGAGGCTTTGTAAGCAAAATTACAAAGATGATGGGTTGTCTGGCTGCAAATAAGGTCTCCAGGGCCCCAGGGCCCTGCTCAGGAGAAAACCAACTTCTACAGCATCAGCTCTTCAGTTTCACTAGCAAGGGTGTGCCAGAGAGCAAGAAAAGGTCATCCCCTGAATCATCAGGACCTGAGCTGTGCTCCCATTCCCCCACCTTCAGGATTAGAATGAGGCGTCACAGTACCTCCCTGCTTCCCAAGGGACAGCTAGGCAAAATGTTTGGGTAAGCACATAAAGGAGCCAGACACCAAACCCATTTCCCCAGAGCCAATTCTGATCCATTATAGGTCTGATCTCTATATAGGAATTCTGAGGCTATCAATCTTTACAGGAGCAGATAACTTCTTTTTTCCTTCAAATCATATGTCAACTTTGAACTGCTGACCTTATGGATAACAGTCCAATGCCTAATCTCGCAGTGCCACCAGGGTGGCACCAAGGAGGTCCCAGGGAAATCTCAGCCCACATCCCTGTGAGGCATCCCAGGGGACTGGACAGAGACTTGTATTGACCTACTCACTCACTGTGGTAGTTACATTATCTGTTGTCAGTTTGAGAAGAAGAAGAATGAAGGAGTGTTTAGTCTTTCAGTCAGGTCGCAGCTTGATGATCTCATTTGGAGGTGCTAATGATATACATAGCTCACGGGAGCCAGAACACAGGCTCACTCCCTGCAAGACATCTCTGTTGACAAGACACATGCATCGAGACTAGAGCTCTGGAGCTGGAGGAACTACATGGAGACTCCTGCCAGCGCTGAGATGCTCACGCCACCACTGGATCCACAAGACCTTCCACCCACTGGCCTGTGATCTTCTTGTACTAAGTGTCATTGCATGTGTTTCGTGACTTATCAACTTGATCTGAACTGGGCTGGAATGTTTTCTTATTTTTCAACTTTTTTACAGATATAACGCGCTTTCTTATATACATATGAGTGTCTATGAATTTGTTTCTCTTGTCAACCCAGACTAACAGACTCCCTGATCATGAATTGATATCCTCTCACAGCAAACCTATAAGACAGCATAGAACTGCTCCTGTGGGTGGTGTAACTCTTTACAGAAACAGAAAGCTTTGTCATTCTCCCACGGAGCAGCTAGCAGTTTCAAACTTCTAACCTTATGTTAGCAGCCCAACGTGTAAACACTGTGCCATCAGGGCTCCTCCTGAATGACTTACATGTCCTAACGTTCAGCAAGTATATGAAGGCCCAGAAACCAACTCCTTCACCTCTTTCTGTACTCTGCATGTATCACTGCATACCTACATGACAACCCATCCTGTCGTGTGTGTGTGTGTGTGTCTGTGTGTGTGCCGTTCCTCATCAGAGGGATGAGAAGGGCACTCGCTCCCTCGTTCATTGGGTAGTGAGAGCACAGGACAGTTCAGCAAAGACATTGGGTAAGGAAGAGCTGCTTTATCAGAGTAAAGGAGGTAGCCTGGCCTCTCCCTGGTAGTTTGACAGAATGTCAGGGCTTCAGAAACCAAAGAGCAGGAAAAGTCCCACTCCCCAGTGTCCTTGAGCATCAGTACTGCTCCCCAGTGTTCTTGGTTCCCACAAGGAAGAGGAGATGACCTGCACTAGTCATGCCCCCAGGGAAGGCCAAGCATTTCTGGCTCCTGACAGCTCAACCTGCACTGAGCTACTTGTCCTCTTTCCCAAATTTCTTGGTATGTTGACAGTCACGTTAAGTTCAGCAAGGCATGCAGATGTAGCATGACTGTTCCCAGAGAATGGAAGATGTTTGGCTGTCCTTGGATCTTCTACGCTGGGTGACGTAGGACTAAGTCACAGTACAGAGAGTGGCAAGCAAAAACCTATGTGAACAGAATAGTGGCAGTCAGGCGAAGCTCTAACCTTCCTTAATTCAAAGAGCAAGAATGTGGGAGTGGTACCTCTAGTGCTAGCTAGCACTGTTCATGGAGACACCCTGAGTCTGGAGGGTAGGGACATTGAGCCTACTAGGCTGAGCTCCTTTTGCTTGTCATTTTGACCCTCTGTCAGCCATTTTCACTAAGCAATTTTGGGTATTGGTGACCACCACACAGGGTAATGACTGATAGCTTTCCAATCCAGGCTGCAGTTACATGGAGCTCAGCCTGGTAAGCTCAATGTTCCTACCCTCCAGATGCCATATTGTGCATCAATGGAATAATTTAGACAAGGATTAAAATAAGTTTAGATAAGGATAGAACTTGACTTGTAAGAACTGAGTTTAGGATCTGGTTGTACTAGATTTATAGTGTTTTCTTCTGCCTAATGTTATTGATAGAAATGATACTGGGAAGAAAATAAGTCTGTAAGCCTACTTGGAATTTAAATCGAAATGTAATTGGGTCAGGATATGCCTGCAAATAAGGCTCTAAAAGGATAAGCCCTGCCAAGTGTCTTCAGCGCTCAGGGCATTCAAAGGTAGACACCCACCTGGGGTGCTGTTGACAGACTGAAGATAAAAAGGAATTCTCTGCTCTATGACTGAACCGTTAAAAGGAGCCTGTGGACAGGCTGAAGTGCTTGGTAGGTAACAGTGAATACACTTGTTGAGTGGAAGTTAGAGAAAAGCAGCAATAAAGAGACAGGTTGAGTCTGGCCATTGACACCATGAACCTGATTCACAGAGACTAGAGGAAAAATTGAGAACGGGTTGACTGATCTGCAGTCCATGACCTAGCACAAGGGGGCTAGGGTTCTGAGAATTTCTGATATGATCTATCACAAATCTTGCCTGTGACCTAAAGGAGTGTCAACCCGTGAGCACCCTGGTGAGGCTAAGTGAGGCAGCCTACATTGAGTTGACCAGATGAAGAGAAGATGTTTCAGTCTGTGACCTGGTGCATATTACTGCTGACCTTATGGATGGTCTGCCCTGATGTCTTTGTTTATGGGCATACACTTCACAGTGTTCCAACTGGAATGATTCTTCACATCAAAGAATACGATTGTCTCCTCAGAGAACTGGGTTAATATAAGTGGGCAGTATAGAAATCAGATACACAAAATGGGGAAGATAAAGGCATGAAGTGGCTGGCTTACAAACTTTCATAGTGGAGGGATATATTCTTAGGATTAAGGTATAGATGTTACTCAACTACAATTATTAGGCTAGAATATTGTGTTGCTCACTTATAGAATATTATGTTTAAATGAGGCTTTGGCAAATATTAAATCGTATGCATTTTCATTTTATCCTGTTAGGCACAGATATGATTTTATTATTTTATTTAAAAATTATGGCTAAAGAGTTGTGTAAAAATGTCAAGCTGAGGCGTTGTCTGTGGCAGTTACATAATCTCCTGTCCTCTTGTGAAGGGTGGAATCTAGCCTGTCAATTAGGTCCCAGGTTGATGACCTCATTTGGAGGCACGGCGATGCAGCTAAATCGCTCACGGAGGCCAAATGCACTCTATCTCTCTGCTTCATATTCCTGATGACAAGCCACATGGAGTTAAGGTGATGGGGTCAGAGTCCTGGAGCTGGAGGAACCATGTGGAGACCCATGCTGGCACTGAGATGTTTCCACCACCACTGGATCCACAAGACTTTCTTCCCACTGGCCTGTGATGTTCCTGCATTCGGCATCATTGCATGTGTTGCATGAGTCTGAAAAGAATATGCAAACAAGTATCAGTTATATAGGCCAATATCGAACTTATGTACTTGGTCTGGACTGGGCTGGGATGTTTTCCTCCTATACAATTACCCTTTATATAAAGCTCTTATGCATGTAAGAGTGTTTATGAACTTGTTTCTCTAGTCAACTCAGATGAACAGCCTGTCAGGAGGCTTGGCTGCTATACAGCATGCACACTGTTCTTATTTTCTAAGAAGGGCATTCACTTTCTCACAGGACATCAATCTTTAATGTGTTCAGTTCCAGTTACCATTCTGGTACACCCACATTATATAAATTTGGGTCCTTTCTGATTGCACCTCCTTGGCCCTGACTGAACCAGGAAGAGCTGCTTTGGCACTCTGCAGAAAACAGATGAAATCAGCTCTCCATGCAGTAGGGAGAGGGACTGTAGATGCATAGCAGCACGTAGCACTTATGGGCAGCAGTACCGTAGGGGAGAAGCAAACAGCCACAGAGTCCCAGGAAGGCAGCAATCATTTCTAAGTGACAGGTAGGATATTAGGAAAGAGGAGACATGAGGAGCAAAGATCCCACAGGCCAGCTGTTTATCTTCCACTCCCTTTTTACATGTTAACATATGAACCCCAATCTGCCCACCTGGAAAGGTGGAATGACAATATCTACAAAAGGCTTTTGAAATTTTAGTGATACTATGTTAGGTGCTTGCCTATCTGAGGATGATGGATAAACATTGTTTGTGTTGCCTTTGAGGAGGGAACAATTTGAACTTCAGTTCCCTCACCATCATGAGAAAGTCAATGCTTTCTAGCCCCATAAAGAGTGACTGCCCTAAGGGACAGTTCTACTCTGTCTTATAGGGCTGTGAGACATAATCGACTCAATGGCAGTGAATTAATAGGGTCTAATTCAGAGGTCTGTGGGAAGGACTGAATAAAATAATGAGCTCCTAAAATGATTAGGTCAGGACTTGCTTAATGCAGGAGGACCCGGTGTCATGATGTGTTATGCACTGGGTTGTCAACATTTCAAACCACCAACTCCTCTATGAGAGAAATATGAAACTTTTTACTCCCTTCGGTTTAGTCGCAGAAACCCCCCGAGGACATCCTACTACCGGGGTTGCTGTGGGTCAGAATCCACTCAGCGGCAACGAGCTTGTCTCTTGCTTGTTCATCTACTGTGGTACAACAGCAACTCAGGCGGCTCTGTCCAGTAAGGGCCAGGCTGCTGACTACAGGGTTGGTCATTCAAACCCAACAGCTGCTGCACGAGAGCTTGAGGAGGCTATCTGCTCCCATCAAGATGTAGAACCTCAGCAACCCCATGTGGGTCTCTATGAATCAGAATCAACTTGATGACGATGGGTTCGTTATGGTACAAATGATCTGCTTTTTAAAAAAAAACAAACAAACCCAGATACTGAAAACCCTACAGAGCACAGCTCTATCCTGACATACTTGGGGTGGTCTTGAGGGAAGGTCCATTCAATGATAACTCCTTTGATTTACTGCCTGTGGGCTCTTTACCTAGGATGACTGGGAGGTGTCACTCACTGGTGAAAATTCCAAAGGGTCTATTTTGTGGACACACGGAGAGGATATCATAGGGGCCGAAGGCACAACAAACACCACGAATTCCTGATGAGTCCTTTCATCTGGAGACCACTCCACCGAATGTCCCAACAGCTTTGTGGAAACCTCTGTTTGTTTAATTGATTTTAACATACCACCTACTGACTCCACCTGTCTTTCCCATGAATTCTAACCTGTTTGTCTGAAACTTTCTTCCAGTGGGGAGTTTACAAGTTCAACTTTGAGGAATCAATTGTACTATCAAAAGTCAACCCACTACTCAGTTGAATCAGTCGATGCCCAAGCCGGACTATGACCTGGCTTTTTAGTTATTTAGTTGTTAAAACAATAACAAATAATACAGTCCAGTTTAAGCCTTTGTCACCAAGACTAGCATTCAGTGTCCACCACAATCCCATGGCAAGGCAGATGGGGCAAGGATTTTCATAGCATGTTACCAGCAAATGTACCTGAGGTGACCATTCCAGACGTCCAGAATTGGCACTGTTTAGGATCAGTGATCTAGAAGGGAGAGTACCATGGGGCTTGGTTTGCAGCAGCAAGCCCACTGGCTGCTCTGGGTTGATCTGTGTTTGATGAACTCACAGCCATTCCTGGGCACTGCCGGAACTTCTGTTGCATTTGTTTCCATCTTCTCATTTGATAAATAAAAGTTGAAGTCCAAAGGGGGAAAACAGCTGGCTCAAGTCATGGGCTGGTCAGTGCAGAGTGAGGAACAGGACTCTGGTCTCTCAATGCCCACTTCTGCAATTCTTCCATTAAACTTCATCACCTGAGCAGATTTGTATGTGATGATTGTTTTAATGATATCAGTCAACACTCAATCAACAAACAACATGACCAGTTAGAAGCCCACTCCATTTCCCCTTTGGGTTCACCAGCCCCCAGAGGTCAATGTCATCCTTATTTCTAACTGTTTGCGTTGGTTTGGTTTATTTTTAGGTCTATTTTAATGTAATCATGTGTTGCTTGTTCATTTGTTTTTGACTCAACATCATGGTTGTGAGGCTCACCTACGTTACTGCATGTCACGGCAGTTCAATGACCTCTTCATGACTATAGTGAGAACATACTACACATATGTATCCGTTGTGCTGTGTACTGACATGCAGATCATTTTGGTTTGGGACTATTACAAAAAGTGCCACCCTTGTAAGCACTCTTGTGAGTATCTTTTGGAACTGTTGAGTTGTGGGGTGCACACGTTTGGCTTTGGAAGGTAAGGACAAACTGTTTTCAAACATTAAACCAATCTACCGTTTAAGTAGAAGGGTTCTGCCGAACAGCACCTTTTTTTTTCTTTCTAAAATCATTTGACTGGGGGACCATACGACTCTGCCAACAAGTCATCCATGCGTCCATGTGTCAGGCTCATTTGCTGCATCCTCATTATCGACTCATTTTTCTTTCTACCTGGGCATCACGCCCTCATGTTTCCCCTCCTCCCGGCCCCTTTCTCAGGAACCCTTGCTAATTTAC
The DNA here is from genome assembly GCA_004026705.1 of Nesogale talazaci. Lineage (NCBI taxonomy): Eukaryota > Metazoa > Chordata > Mammalia > Afrosoricida > Tenrecidae > Nesogale > Nesogale talazaci. The sequence goes on from PVJH01022582.1 coordinate 32,239, forward strand.
AAACTCATATTATTTTGTCATATCTTATACCGTCTGATGTCTCCCTTCACCCACTTCTCTGTAGTCCATCCCTCACAGAGGGGGCTATATGTAGATCCTTGTGCTCAGTCCCCCTTTCTTCTCAGCTTTCCCTTCCCCTCCTCATTAGTGGTCCTGAGGGGTTGGATTCCTTGTGTTTTCGGTTCTTCCCTGTACCCGTGTACATGCTCTGGTCTAGCCAGATTTGTATGGTAGAATTGGGATCATGGTAGTGGGGGGAGGACGCATTAGAGAACTGGAGGAAAGTTGTGTGTTTTATCATTGCTACACCGCACCCTGACTGGCTCATCTCCTCCTCATAACCCTTCTGTAAGATGTCCCGTTGCCTGGAGATGGGTCTCTCTCTACTCTGCACTTCCCCTCATTCACAATGATGTGATTTTTGGCTCTTTGATGCGTGATAACTAATTCCATCAACACCTCATGGTCACACAGCTTGGAAAAATCAGAGCCTCAGATTTACAGAGTGAGGAAGTGGCAAAGTTAGACAGGTACCCAGGGATCCCAGTGTCCAGGTGGTTGCTGTTTCTCCTGCTCCATTTCTTCCACCCCTAAACGTCCAATCCCCATAGGCCAGCTTGAACCTTGAAGCTCAGCTGCTAGTGTGTTCCCATAGATCGCATTCTCACCCATCATATTCTTCTTACATTTTGCTGTATTCCTCTTTGTTTCCGCACAAAACAAAAGCTTACGGGGCTGGTGGGAAAGAACACACTTCTGATTCCTTTGGGAACGCTGAAGCCTGCTGGCTGGGGACAAACACAACAACAATAGCACGTCGGAGTTGTGGGCAGCACCTGCTCTGCTCTTAGACACTAGGAAAGTGCGTTGTGGGTGGGGGAGAAGGGCCGTGAAGCAGATGGGGGTAAGGACCTTCTCATCCACGATTCTCTGTCACTCAAAGACTCTGGCTTTACACACATGGCTCCAGTTACTTGATGATATTTCCCCCCAAAATTTTGGTATTCATTTGCTAGTTTGCTTCCCCCCCAAAAAGAGCATGTTCATTCTGTGACTCTTTCCTCAGTCCTGGCATTGCTCCTAAGGTAGGCATCAGCTTTTTATCTGGACCAACAAGGCATAAGAGAAGAATTTATTCTCCAGGATATGAAAGTAGACATTACAGGCTTCTGCTCATTGTAAAAACCTACAGAAGAATGAGCCAGAAGTGGATTTGCTGCAAAAGGAAGCTCAAGTGGTTTAATAACAATAACACAATTGGGAAAGAAATCTCATATAAAAGTCAGAAAGCCTCAATTTATCTGAGATCTTTGCATGAATAGAAATTATTGCTTTGTTGATCATCTAAGATATATTCACAACAAAAATTTTTTAAATACACAGTAAAAATTTTGAGGATTTCTCGACTGTAGCATTTCTTAGAACCTTTACTATCCATGACCTTCATTCATTTCTCAAAGGAAAATTGCTTAGGAAAAATTTTCCAAACATTTTTTTGCCTTTTTCCCCTAAGAAACATTTATTAATGTCTTGATAAAAGAACACGGAGTAAAAATTGGGTATCCTCATCTCACCATCATGTTTTTACCCTAGGCCCAAGTCAATAATAAATCAAGAGGACAGAGATAGGAGATCTCTCCTTGAAGAGAAAACAAACAAAAGAAAACCCAAGAAAGATTCAGTCTGAGTGGGGATTCACCTTGTTTTCATCAAGGATGGAGGGAAAGAAGTTGCTATCAGGAAGTTCAAGTCACTTGGAGAGGCCATCTGTGGGGCTCAGATCATCGTCATTATCTTTGCGGGAAGCATCCTGGGCACCAGTCGTATAGGGGAAGGAAACTTCAGTTAATAATAGACTCGCCTGTCAACAGGCCCTTTTGAGGCTTCCCAGCTGAGGTCCCGGGTGTCATTGTGCCCTCACTGAATTTCTGACCCCCAGAATCTGTGATCCTAACAAAAATGGTATAGGTCATTAAGTTTGGGAAGGGTTTATTACGCAACAATAGCAACTGACCCGGAAGAGTATGTCATAGGGCAGGAAAGGAGTGAGCGTAGCGAAGTCGACCCTTAGGCTCGTGTAGTGGTCTCATTTCTATCGGTGGGTGACTGTATTGTGTACTTTGGGATTGAGGGCTCTGTTCAAGAGCAAAGGGGCGATGCACAGACCAGCCTCCGTGGGGCTATTTCCTATGAGGACATTTAAGCTTCGTCAAATGCGAGTATCCGACCACTGGCAACATTCAGCAGGAAGGAGGGGGCGGGGGAAGGAAGAAAGCGCCTGAGAAATCCCTGGTAACCAGGAGATAAATAAAGCTCTGGGCGCTCGGAGCCACAAAGACTGTAAATCAAATGGCTCGAAGCCGGAAATGGTTTTCCAACCAGCTGTGAATTTGAAAATCCCATATGTGGTACAACATTCGGCAGCTATTTTGGAAATTCTTTCATCTTTCTCCGAGGCCTTCAGGAGGCCTTCCTTCCTCTTGGAAGGCGGCCAGTTCTTTGCAGAAATCACTGCATCAGCAGGAGCGGGGGCACGGGCAGCGCAGCGAAGTGCTGCCGGGGACGGGGCTCCGAAAATGAAATTCTCTGCTGGGTGAAGAGAGAAGCGTCGCAGATCGGTGTTTTTGTAAACACCAGCTGGGCCGCTTGGGATGCCCTTTTTCGCCTTTCTCCCTGTAGAAAGGGCAGGCTGCTGGCGCACGCCCGGGAACATCCTGCCGCGTTGTTGGGTTCTCGAAAGAGTGAGGATCCCGCTTCCCAGTTCCTCGGGCTTCTCCGTCGTCACCAGTGTCCCTGGTGTCCCTGGGCAGCCGTAGCTCTCTCTTAGGCCTTCCATTCCATTCAGAGTCATTTCCTGTTCGCGCCAGAAACTGTGTCAGGAGTGGAAGGTGGGGTATTAAGACATTAGTGGTCTCTGCCTTTACATAAGGGTCACTTTACCAAAGATAGCAGAAAAGAAACAGAAATAGGTAAATAGTTTAAATACTACAAGGGAAGATACAGGGAACAACAAGAGGTTGAAGGGAGTTCTCCCTGAGCAGACAGCCCCAGGAAGGGTGGGAGGTACCCAGGGGAACGAGAGACAAAGGGAAAGCTGGTTGGGGAGAAGAAAATCCACAATGAAGCTTTGGCCACTAGAGAGAGCTGGAACACTCGAGAAAGTGACGGGAAATCTGTGTCTATGGAGAAAAGGAGGGGGCGCGCAAAATGAAATGAGGGTGGGAAGGGGGCTAAGAGTATTATAGATTTGGGGTGTTAACTAAAGGGCAAGGGATTCCATTGATGTGTTTTAAGCAGGGAAACGTGTAATCAGATTAGTGTCTCAGAAAGATTTCTTGGTTTAATAGTGTAAAGTTAGTATTGGAGACAGCCAAGGACGAGGTCAGGTAAAAAGGCTACTGCCCTGGTCCAGATGACCCATTGCTCTGGCCCTGGCTAACACAGGAGTGAGAGAGGCCTAAGAATGGGAGTTGGGACACAGAGGACTCTTATTTAATGAAACCCTCTGATCAGCCTTCTACAGGAAGGAAGGGGCGCTACAGCCGAGTCCACAGGCTGAGAAAGGGAGGGAGGAAACAAGGTTCCTGGTCCCAGGACTAATAATGAAGAAGTTGCAGTCTCCACGGACCCTTCCAGAGGAAGGAATGAAGAAATATGGGCTGAGAAAGTGAGCACTGTAGTGGGAATGAGAGGGAACCCAGCAAGATGGCAAGAGGCCAGGATTCCTGAGAGAGAGACCAGCAGGAAGTCTCAAGGAGCAGGAGCTGCAAGGGGACTCTGAAGAACCAGGACGTGTTTTCGTTCTCTGTGTTGTTATCGTTTCTCTGCACTGCCCCCACCCCCACCCCAATGGCCATTCCCCCTGAATCTGCAGATTACTGCATGCCTGTAATGATTCTGATTGTGTGTGGTCTTTTTAATGGACTAAATAAGACTTTATTCAAAGACTACAGAAATGATCTTCTTTTCATTTTTTCAGCAGAACTGTACATTTACTACCAAACATTCTTCTTCTATATGGACCCCTTGATGTCATCACCCCTGGGTGA
>PVJH01022583.1:0-36389 GCA_004026705.1 Nesogale talazaci
ATATATATATACACAGTCAACTACAAGGGTCTGCAAAAATATCATAGAATAATGGAATTCAAAGATAATGGAAATTTTCCTTGAGCTTTTTAAGAATTCCTACTATGTATGCTTGGTGTATAAATTAATTATAAAACATTTCAAATAAAAAAATGTTAGAATCATATAGGATAAAGAGCAGAAAACAACAAAAGGGTGGCCTAGTGTTACACAGAGAAAGAAATTCTTTATTATTAGGGCATAAACATGGCCCTGCTACAAACTCACCTTCGTGAAATGATCACTGACATTAAGGGTGGTACAGCTAAGTGTGGAGAAGAAACCAGATGATGCCTGGTTGTCAATCAGAATAGGGTTGGGGTCGTAAAGACTTGTTTTCAAACAGGCATCCATCTAAGTGAGGAGTCAACCACATCCACACAGAAGAAGCACGCCAGCTCGTGTGATATCGAGGTGACCATTACAAAATCCAAATATGATGAGGAGAAAAGCATGAGAGCAAAAATTGTAAGCATGCAATTTGTGGTGGGTTAGGGAAGACAGTGGGAGAACAAAACCCATCTGCAGAATATCTGGTCAGGTTGAGCCACCGGAAGAACCGCTCTAGCCATAGGCAAGAATCTCAAACAGCCTTACTATCAGGCATAGATAATTGCCATCTTGATTATTCTTGTTTGACCTTAACACTGGGCCACCTGACCAGCCTATAGACCAGACTTGAACATATTCTGGGTGCAAGCATCTTTTACTGATTCCATGACTGAAATTTCTTCCCTGGCTTTTTGAATGTTGTTGGAGGTCTGTCTTTTCTTACACATTATTTGTATTTTTTGTTTTTATACTATTATGATTTTATCTTTACCACTGTGATAGGTTTATTGTGCCAACCTGGCCAAAAGAAACATGTGGGATTAGTCAGGTTGCAGTTTCGTTGAAGGGCAAAGAAAGAAATGGCTCTGCAAGACTAGTTCCCATCTCTCTTGCTCTCTGGTGATCTGACCAATGTGCCGACACTTTAGCTCAGCAGTTCTTAACCCGTGGGTCATGAAGCCTTGGGGAAGGGGGTGGAAGAACCCTTTAACAGGGGTCACCCAATTCATAGCAGTAGCAAAATTACAGTTATGGTTGGGGGTCACGACAACATGAGGAACTGTATTAAAGGGTCACAGCATTAGAAGATTGAGAACCACTGCTTTAGCTAGTTCTCTGCTTCAACCTGTGAGCTCCATCACCTGTAGACCAAGCCCGCCCATGGATCATGTAGCTAGAGTTTGAGGCTCTTTCAAGATCGGACCTTGAGGCTGGTGGATCCTATCTCTTTGCAATGCTTGTGTTTGATATCCCATCTAGGCTTGCTTCATTAAGCTCCCGAGCTACTGACTGTTGCTGACCCACTGTGATGTTTGCTGCTTGTGGGCAGACACTGTCTGCCTTGCTTGAGGGAGGACTCAGCTATCTGCTTCCTTGACCTTGGACCTGACAGGCCTTGTGAGTTGAAGAATTTCTAATATATTAACTGTTCCACAAAAGTGAGTAGAACTGGGACCTCTATACTGCTTTGTGGACTAATTAGCTGTTATATTCCTTCTCACTGTATATTTATATTTATATCTATATATACATGTCATATATATGATAGATCGATGATAGATAGATAATAGATGATAGGATGTGTAGATATATACAGCTTATAGAAATATATATAAATGTCCACATTTTATTTCTCTAAATAACCCTACCTAACACAACCAACTTAGTGCAGTTTTTGTTTTTTATTGGTTTCTGTTGGGTCTCCCAACTGAAGCACTGGAGAAGTGGAATCATAATGAGAATAACTTATGTAAGGGGTTACAGGGAAACAGGGATGGGGGGTGGATGGTGGGGAGGGGAGGGGGATCGCAGGAGTAAATGGTGAAGACAGGATGGGGGAGGCAGCACTAGATTGGATTATGATTGTATAACTTGTCTTGGAGGCAATTTAACCACAGGAGGGGGAATGTTATAAAAAAATTGATGATGGGGGTGCTTGTACAATTCTCCTTGATAAGATTGAATGATTGAACTATTGAATTATATGATATATAAATTACTTTCCAATAAAACTGTTCTAAAATTAGGGTATAGCCATAATTTTCAATAAATCCATGTGGGTTCAGATTTAGTCATATTCTGTTTCTGAACAGTGACAGATGCAGATACAAAGGTCTCACTATTGTGAGACACCTATAAAGAAGAAGTCAAATAATGTATCTAAATAGACAGGTTTCTAATCATTAAATCAGGAGACTAGGAAGAAATGTTTATCAACATCCTTTCAAAAATGATTCAACCCAGTGGATTTCACTGGTTTAATATCCAACAACTCAAAGGGATGGTGCAGGCTTGGACAGCATTTCATACCCTTGTGCATCAGGTCACCTTGAGTCAGAAGCCAACTCCACAGAAGGCAACAAAACTCACAGTGGAACAAATGTGACAAACTGAGACATAAGTTGGAAATAAACAGATTATTTTCTTATGAATTTAACACAAAGACAGTGATTTTTATATTGGAGGGGAGGGACTTAAAACAATTTTCAGGGGTGAGTGATGAAACTACTTCTTTTTGTTTTCATCCTAAAATAGGAAAACAATTAATATTGCACAAACATATTAGCAACAACATCCTTACAGAGATAACCAAAGGTGAGTTAACTATACCTATTATAGGGCTCATTGAGACATCCTTGTGGAACAGCAGGAGTTCAATAAAACAAGCACCCTTTACTTACCATTAAAAGTGTTTCAATTTAAGTGCACCAGCTAAGCAGCTTTACAGATTAAATTTCCTAGTCTCACAAAATTCACTCTCACTAAGTAGGTGGCCCATCCAAAAAGACGCCTGCAAGGGAAATACCAATTGAAGTTGGTTCTATTAATCGGAGTACAAATGAATGACTCAAGAATGGGAATGTTTGGACCTTTCTTCTTTCCTCCTTGAGTGCTTCTTTTGCCTGACACTTATGAGTTCAAAGCAATGATAACCAAGCCCAATTTAATGCCCTCATTAAAATATTATAAGTTTTGATATTATTAAGTATAATTGCTAAAATTAAATGAGAAGAAAAGGTTTTCACACTGAAAGGAAGTCACATGCTATGAAATTAGTCAAAAATTGGTGTATGCAATTTCATTCTTTTTCAAATTCCTATAATTGGCCAACTGTTATAATATCACTGATCACATTAATATTTAATTATACTTATGTTTTCATGCCAGAATGTAGTTTATACATAAGTAAACATATATTAGAATGCAAATGCATAAAAATAAATCTCATTGTAAGAGATGCACAATCAAAAATGTTTGGAAGTCAGGGATCCAGAGGCCATAAATCCTATGAATAATAGATCTGTCAGGTTAATATCAATAATCAGGAACATCCTATAAGAGATGTTTTGTGAACATTTGAAAAGAATGCACCAATCATTAAAAACCAACATGGCTTTTCTAAAAATAAGTCACACAATGGATTTCATTTGTCTTTTTAATAATGTCACTCTGACATTAAGAGACTGGGGAAAACACTACTATCTTGATGTGAGCAAAGCATTTAGAAAATATCAGGATGTAAAAAAGAATCATAGGATTTTGATGGCATATAATGCAAAGAATCAGTAACCAGAATAATCTTTCCAGCTCACTTCCTCTCATACTCCAGGTTTAAAGTCCTTTGATATTTCTGAGAATAATATCTGCACTCATATCAGATTTGCCCTGTTGTTCACCCCCTGTATGTCCTTACTAACTTTGTTAGCTTGTTCTATCTTTTCATGCTGGCAACCATGTTCTCGCATGGGCCTGCAATTCCTTTGGACCCCACTGGTTTGCTTTTTTCTTATTTGGGTTATATCCTCACTCTCTACAACTATACCATACCTGTTTCTCCACCACTAAACACCACTGCAACTAAAGCAGTCACAACCATTCAATAAACAGGGGAAAAAAAGCCTGAAGATTTATTTTGCTTGAGAGTCAGTGCACACACTGGAAGAAGTAGTCAAGAAGCCAAACCACATATTACATTGAAGGAAGCTGCTTCAAAGATGTTTTTAAAGTGTTAAAAAAGAGCAAAGACCTCACTGTGAGGATTAAGGTTTGCCTGACCTGTCTCATTGTGTTTTCCATAGTCTTCATATGCATGTGACAGTTGGACCTGGAATAAGAAGGAGCAGAAAAGAATTGATGCACTTGGATGTTGGTGTTGGTAAGGAATATTGGATACACCAGGGACTGTCTCAAGAGCATCTGTCTTGGAAGAAATAAAAGCAGAATGCTCCTAGAAGTAAGAATAATGAGACTTTGTATTATGTATTTTGGGCAAGTTGTCAAGAGGGGATAGTTCCTTAAAAGGAACTTCTAAGTTCCTTAAAAGGGATACCATACTTGGTAAATTGTAGGGTCAGTGAACAGAAAGATGAAGGTCCTTGATGAGATGAAGGGGTCAGTAGCTACAACAAGATTCTCCAGCACAGTAAAGTCAGTGAGGCACAGAATCAGGCAGTGGGCACGGGGCATTGGAACTACCTTGATGATGCCTAACTACAGCAAGCTTGTAGTTAGTCATATGCAATTTGAGGAATGCTGAAGAAGACAAGAGGCTTTTGTGTTGGACACAAAGGACTTTGTTAATCATAGAGATCAAATGAAAACAATCAGAGAAATAAAATATTGCCTTTTGAGGGGCTTGTTTCTTGACCCTCATTTCACATAGGACAATGTTCTAAAAGTTGGTATACTCATTTGATTGCACTATATAAAATGAAATTGGAGGTTGGAGAATCCAAATATTTAAATGGACTTTGAGAAGACTTATCTGAGCTTCATTACCCAGAAAGACATTATGGATCATCCAAAAGCAAAAATAACAAACTCACTGCCCTCAAGTCTATTTCAACCCATAGGTACCCTACAGAACAGACTAGAAACTGTTTCTGAGGATTTCAGACACTATAACTCTTTGTGGGAAAGAAAGTCCCATTTTTCTCCTGGTGGTATCAAACTGATGACCTTCTGGATGTCAGTCCAATGCATAACCACTATGTGACCAGAATTCCTTTTATCATTTACTATACTGTGCAGTAAAGAAACATTCTCTAAAGGTAGATAGTATCCCTGACCTCCAAAGTTCTATTTGAACAATGTGTTAATCAGGGTAGACTAGAGAAACAAATTCATAAACACACATATGGATATAAGGGAAAGGGATATAAGGAATATAAAATAAGAGGAATGGAACATTGAGAAAGCATCCCAACCCAGTTCAGTCCAAGGTCATAAATCCAATATTAGCCCATATGTCCAATACCAGTCTATAAAGTCTCCTTCTGACTCACAAAGCACATGAAATGACACCAGGACAATCACAGGCCAGTGCCTGCAGAGTCCTGGTTATCCAGTGGCAAAAGAAGCATCCTGGCACTGGAAGGGGTCTCCACTTGGCTCCTCATTCCCAAGGCTCAGTGTCCATCAGCAGTATCTATTGGCTGTAGAAGCATCTCAGCACTGGCAAGGGTCTGACTATGGTTTTTCTGGCTTCAGAGGTCTGACTCCATCAGGATAAGCCCATGGGGCATCTCCTCCGGCTCCTCCAGTACCTAGGATTCAGGGTCTATCCTACCATCTTGTCAATAGACTGTCTTCAAGAGACTGAGGCAAGTCTCTCTTCTTCAATTGGGAAATACTGCGAGCCTTTCAGGATTCTTAGGAGAAATCCATGTCCACACACTCATTGGCTATCTCCAGATTGACAGAGACTCCACCCCTACACTCCCAGTGCTGAAATTGACACAGATCGGTGATTGCCACAAACAAACACCCTTATAAATATTATTCAAGACTTCACATAGGCATACACACACAATCAGTAAATTACTTGACTTAAAAGATACATAGGAACATATGAAATACATTCAGAATTCCCTTCGAACATGACCAAACCATTACTTTAGTTGTCCATTTGAGCCCATCCCCTTTCATCTACTCAAGACGATTTCTCTTGAAACATTTTTCTGTCTCTTGCCCGAGTAACACATAAATGGCTTACTTATGTGTATTTCAATTCCTCCCACCTTAAATAATAAATAAATAAAATCATATTGGTTCATTTTCATCTATTTGTTATTCCCATTTTTCTCCTTTCTTTCATAACAAATCTCATGAGGTAAAGTGACTGGGGGGGGGGGGGGGGGGGAGCAGACCTTAAAAGCAAGGATGGCAAGATTTCGTTTGGACACATGGTCAGGGGAGACCAATCTCTGGAGAGAGAAATCATGGTAAAGCAGAGGGGCAGTGAAAAAGAGGAAGACCTTCCACCAGATTGCCTGAAGCTGTGGCGGCAACAGCGGGCTCTAACAAGGACTGTGAGCATGGCATTGGGTCGGGTAAGATTTCCTTTTGCTCTGTGTAGGGTTTCTAGGAGTCAGAACCGACGTGAGGACACCTGATAATCTCAAATTAATCGTCCCACAGTTAGTTCTTCGCATTGTCCCCAGAAATTACTCAGATTCAGATTTTCCCACCCATCAGTACATCAACCTTCCACACCTTTAGGTTGTTAAATCTGTGGGTCAGTGTTCATTTCTCATTTTAATTGACTTATTTAAAGGATTAGAGACACGCTTACTCTAGGTCTTGAACACACTTCTCACTTGACTTTCAGGAAACCACTCTCAAGAGCTTTGCCATGTGTCTGACCACTCTCTCAGTGTCCTGCAGTGGATCCACCTTAACTCCAACTTCTAAGCATGCAAGGTCCCCAAAGAGCAGTCTTCAGAACACATTTATATTTTGTCTACTCTCATTCCTTTGACAATTCATCTAGTTTCATGGGTTTTAATATTATGTATTAGCTATTATTGACTGTCAGATTTGTATATTCAATCCACACTGCTTCCCAGAACTCCAGACTCATATGTCCAACTTCCTGGACAGTATCTATACTTTAATATCCACAAGGTACTGGTTATCTACTTTTTAAAAAGTATTCTGTGAAACCCTACAGGTTACAAATATTCAATCTTCCATAGACCATGGGGATGGCATGGGACACAGAGTATTTTTTTTAGTTGTGTATGAGTCACCAGGTATCAGAATCAACCAACAGCACTATTCCAAACTTAGGAACTCCTAATATTTCCTTATTACCATTCTCATTTTAAAACATCTTTTTGTGAATCAGGTGATGATATACAGAACAGATCAATAGTTTTACCTTCCACAATTTACACACATTTTGTTTTAATAGACCCCATCGTGGTGTGGTGGTTATGCATTGGGAAACAAACTGCAAGGTCAGCAGTTTGAAACCACAAGCTGCTTCTCAGGAGAAAGGGAGCTTTCCACTCCCATAAAGAGTTACCATCTCAGAAATGCATAGGGGCAGATCTGCATGACATATGCTGGTGCAATAATCAGCATCAGCTTTATGGCAATGAAGAAATGAACATTTGCTTTAACATACGCATTGCAATAACCTCAGTGCACTATCACTTATCATACTTCCTCCCTTGTCTTCCTGTCTACATTCCTCCTCTTTCCCTAATCCTTTCAACTCTATGCTTGGGTCAGTGGTGTCCTTAAGATCCCAAGTGGTTGATTGTTCTAATGGGTAGGTGAGTTCAATTCTAGAAGGATAACTAATAGTCCTAATGTTTAGGGTCAGGCCTACCTTTATTGGATCAGTAAGTCTGGTCTCTTAGGGTTTTGAGTTCAATTCCATATTTTTTCTCCCCCTCTCTCCAGTATCTTCTAATGGGATTCTTTTGAGAGTAGCCAGTGGTGGTAGCTTGACACCATCTAGTTCTTCTGATCTCAGCTTATGGAGACTGATGTTTGAATGACTTATTAGTCCATTCAACTAATTGTTTCCATATCCCTTGACATTTACATCACTCTTCTTTCCGCTAGACACAGAAAACTCCTAGATAGCTGCTCACAGAATTTTAAGCCCCCCGTTACTACTCACTTAAGTAGGATATGGAGCATAGTCTTGCGAACTATCTTATGCCATTTAACCTTGGTGATCCATTAATATGTTCTGATCACACTAGTTCTCATCCCTTCTGTATACTTGGTGATGTTATGTCTACGTTTCACAGTCTTGCTCTGTATGTTAGAAGGAGGGAAAAATACTAGGAGGTTGGCAAGATTTTAAAAGAATAGAGACAAATACAATCATATATACAATCCTACAATCATGTTGAGCTATAAGTAGATGCTTCGATAGCAATAATTTTGGTGTGTTCCCAATCTCAGGAAATGATAACTCCAAACTCACTGCCATTAAATCAGTTCTGACTTTTAAGTCATTCGATAGTTCATTGAAAATCAATTTTTTTGCATTCTTGACCTTGAAATGTATCCAGAATTCAATTGACTTTCACTATTTAATGGCTATGATACAAGTCCATACCACCAATAGCTGATTGAGGTTGTTGCAATCTTATCCTCCCACTCCAAAAAGTTATTTTGTCTATGGTAGACTTTATCTATTCTCAGCCAAAATATTGACCATATGACTTCATCAAGCAGTTCGTCGGGCAGTTTGTTATACTGTGGTGGCTTGTGTGTTGTCATGATGCTAAAAGTAATGCCACTGGTATTTCATAGACCACCAGGGTCAACCAACATGAACAGGTTTCAGCAGAGATTCCATAATAAAAGCAGAGTATGAAGAAGGAATAAGCTGTCCACTTTTGAGAAGTTAGCCACTTGAAACTTTATGAATAGCTGTAGAACAGTGTCAGGTATTTTGCCAGAAGATCAGTCCTTCTGGTTGGAAGACATTCAAAATATGACCAAAGAAGAGCTGCCTTCTTGAGTTAGTCCATGTAGACTAGAGAAACATGTCATATACACTCATATGTGTATAAGAGCTTCATAAACAAGATAAATTTCATATTGAGAAAACATTCCAGCCCAGTCCAGATCAAGTTCATAAGTCTGATATTAACCCATATGTCTGACACCAATGTATGAAAGGCCTCTTCAGACGCATGAAACACATGCAATGACACTGAACGCAGGAAGATCACAGGCCTGTGAGTAGAAAGTCTTGTGGATCCAGTAATGGTAGTGGCATCTTAACACTGGCAGTGGAGACCCCTTCTCTAAGTACAGAGGTATAGGTCTATCACTCTCTCTTCATGTGTCGTGTTCACAGGGCTGTCTACCAGGAATAGGCTGAGAGAGAGAGAAAGAGAGAGAGAGAGACAGAGAGACAGAGAGAGACTCCTCCCTCCAAGAAGGAAATACATGAGTTCTAAGAACAGGAGAAGGTCATGCCCACACAGGGACCTCATTAATAATGTCTTGATCGACAAGCTAGACTCCATTTCTACACTCTTAATCCTCAAATTGACACCAGATTATGGAACTACCGCACTTCTTAAAATTGAGTCAATCATAATTATTTGGATAGAGTAAAGCCAGTACCTTCATTGTTGATGTAGTAGGACTCAAAATGATAAGTAGTATATATTAATAATTGGAATTTGAAATGTATGAAGTATGAATCTAGAAAAATTGAAAGTCTTAAAAAAAAGAAATTGACAGCATAAAGACCAAGATTCTAGAAAATAGTGATTTAAAATGGACTAGTTCTGCGTATTTTGAATGAATAGTCATGTGGTTTACTATACTAGAAATGAAAAATTTAAGAAGAATCATATCACATTCATCAAAAATGACATTTCAAAATCTACCCAGAATCACAATGCTTTATGAATTAGGATAATATCTATCCATCTAAAACAACTCTTACTGGATTTTTTTCACCAGTGATTAAAGCTAATGATGTGAAATTTGGACATTTTGTTAGTCTGGGTAGATTAGTTAAAACAGAGCCACAGGAACTCATATGTATAAGGGAGAATTTTATGTAAAGGAATAGTGTACATCAAGAAAGCATCCCAACCCAGTGCTGTCCAAGTCCATAAGTCCAGCACTAGCCCACATGTCTGACACTGATCTACAAAGTTTTCCTCAGTCTCACAAAACACATGCCATGATGCTGACCGACTGCAAGAAGAAAGCCCAATCAGTGGGCGTGTAAGCATCTCAGCACTGGCAGGAATCTCCATGCGGCTGCTGCATTACCCAGGGCTGCATTGGGGTAGGTCCATGTGGCTTCTTCTCTGGGATGTCTCACAGGAGGTTAGCCTTCACAGCTGAAGCAGGGAACTGGCTAAGACAGCTGCACCTTGGTCTGACCATCAGAGAGCAAGTGACCCAAGAACTAGAAAGGTGAGTCTCACTGAACCATTTATCCCTCCACCCCTCAATTAATCCCACATGTGTTTATTGGCCAAGTTGGCACAATAAGCCTTAACTATCCCAGACATTGAATAAAGAAATCCAAGGAAGAATCGATATATGTGAATTGATGGCATTGCAAAAAATTCAAAAGTACCATATACTGTCAATAGAGTGAACAAGTTGATCTTGAAAGAAGTGCAGCCAGAAGACTCCTTAGAGGCAAGAATAACAAGACTTTGACTTACCTACCTTGGGCATGTTACCTTGGAGAGGCCAGTCTCTAGAGAAGGACATCATGCTTAGTGAAGCAGAATGCAGCAAAAAAGGCAGACCCTCAGGGGATGCATTGCAATAATGGGCTCCAGCACAGCAACAATTTATAAAGGTGGCAGGGGAATGAGTGGCATTTCCTTCTGTTGTTCATAAGGTGGCTATGTGTTGGAACCAACTGAAGGTTACCTAGCAACCACAACCAACCAATCTATCTTCTACTCGAAATTCTCTAAGAATTGCCAACTCACTCAAAGCAAAATTCAATTTTCTTTCAGTATAAATCTACCTTTTCTCTATGATCTCATCTTACTCTCCTCTTTGTTGATTCCTTTTCAGTGACACTCTCTTTTCTTGATACACATTAAATATAATCTAACTCCTAGACTTTCTCCATGTTCCTGCCTGGAAAGACCAACTACAAAGAATCAGTCTAAAACCAAAGCTCATTGGCATTTCATCCATTCCAATGCATGATGACCCAATAAGACAGAGAAGGGTTTGCAAGACAGTAAAGCTTTTTGGAAGCAGGATGCCATATCTTTGTCCCAAAGAACAAAGGTTGGGTCCAACTGCCAAACTTTCAGTTAGCAACCAAGCCCTTTGTCACTGAACCACTGAAATTCTTCTCATACAAGTAGTAGTTTGCTACTTGCTCCTTCAAGTTTTTCTTTTCTTTTCTTTTCTTTTTTTGGCATCACTGCCCTCAGATGGTGGGAGTAGGAGCCCCAGCCTTTGCACCATGGAGCTGGAATTGAACCTCCATCCCAGTGGGCCGCAGTCCCGCACACAGCCACTACGCCACCGGGGCTCAGCCCCAAGTTTTTCTTTGTTAACACTGTTTATTGCCAAATCTAAAATCTTAGCAACTCTTCCCTCCCTCAGCTCTTGACTGCCTTTTCTTGACATTTTTCTTTATCATTTGATCATTATTTAACTTCTTTATAGGGAATCACATTTATTATGTGCATTGCTTCAGTTTCTCATGAGCATGTCAGGTTTGTAAGACAGAGTTAGTGTGTTTTATTTATTCTTCTGTACTCAGTGCCTATCATAATGCCCAGAGCATAGATAGTACTCAATATATATTTGTAGGGTAAGATAATAAATCATTCAAGGAGGTGGAGTTTAATTAAGATGTAACAGTTAAAGTTAGATTCAAAGATCAATAATCAAACTTGTTTTGGCCTGTGTCTTGCAGTGTCCTAAACATATCGTTATGAGGGTCTCAGTGTCTCTGTGTGTGTCTGTGTGTGGTGTGCAGAGCTGCTAAGCATACACTTCTCCCTCATAATTCATATCCAGTATTGTGTGCCCAATGAGAGGGGCCCTTTCTGCTACAAGGCACCTCATGAGAAATTCATCAACTCCTCCTTTAGGCTGCTCTTTGTTGTGTGCATACTTCTGCTGGCCTTGTGGTATTATGCTCGGTATGCTTGTTTTGTTGTGGTTGTTTTATTTTTAAACAGTTTTATTGGCATTTAATCCACATATCACACAAGTCAATTGTTCAGTCAGGACAAGAAGAGCTGTAGAGTCATTACCACAATTGATTTTAGAACATTTTTTACTCCACACCCCACCCCCATGGTTAATTTGCTTTTAAAATGAGTTGTGCATACATTGTTTTCTCCCTCAACCCCCTCACTGACCCACCCCATCCCTACCTCCTATAAACCCTTGCATCAGTTTCTGTCTCTATGCCTCCACTCCTTCTGTGCTTCACAAACTAGAAAACCCAACATGAATAGTAATTTTTTAAAAAAAGAACAGAAAAATAAAGTAGTCAGGGCATAATAATAAAAATTATGCAGAGATAAAATACAAGTAGTAAGAAAGTAAAACACCGCCATGAACATTTAAGAGTTCAGAAAAGAAATTTTTGTCATGGAGCAAGCAAATCATACTCACACTTAGATGATTCTCGTGGGGATCTGCCAGTGGCTCCATCTGACTACTCTGCAGATGGACTGGGATTCTGCTGTGCTCCATGGGCTTGCACAAAGTGGGTGTTCATCTCAGCTCTGTTGCGTTGTCATATTTGAATTTTGTTATTGTTGTCTTTGGGTCACACAGGCTGGTGTGCTTCTTCCATGTGGACTTAATTGACTCCTCGTTTAGATGGCTGCTTGTTCAAATATAAGCCTTTAGGTCCTGACACTATTTTGATTGACACGTGGGCACCATATGCTTTCTTCACCACCATTTACTCTACTAGCCTCATCTTTGGTGATCACTTCATGAAGGTGAGTATCAAGTAGGACCTTGTTATCGGAACTAACTCTTCTTAGATTGGGGTCCATAATCCACTTCTTAGTGGGGTCCCACAATCCATCAGCTTATCCCTGGAATATGCATGACTCTGGTTGATTTTGGTAATCGTATTATGACAAGTTCAACCCCATAAGACCAACTACACCAATAACAGTAACAATCTAATGAGTGGGAAACAAAAGACAAACACACACACACAAACACACACATGCAAGCAAGCAAAGTAAAGGCAGGGAAATGAACAAACAAAAAACATTGAAACAAAAGGTAGATCATTGTCAATCATCCCCCTGGGGTAGGTGATGGCACTTGTAACATCACCACTTTTCCAATGACATTTCACTTTGATCACACTGTAGGTGTGTGCAATCTATCCAAGTATCGTTCCTCTGTGAGCCACACCCCACAGGTTGTTGCTCCCCACAGGTGATCGCCCATTCAGTTGGACGCTGCTTGCCCTATGCAAGGGGGTTAGTGCCAAGGGAAGACTTCCTGTATCACTTCTTCCAAGTTCAGATCCCTAACCTACTTGTCAAAACCTGTCATTCATGCCATGGCAAGGGGGTCATCGAGGTACGAGAGATGAGATGCTGGGTCCCTTTCCATTGGGAAATCCACCAATCTTGTGTTTCTTTTTAGAAGACTATGCATTCCTAAGGGTTAAGATCCCAATGTCCACATTAGATAGTTGTTTTTCAAGTGTGACAAATTTTATATTTTCAAAATAGATGTAGAAAATCCTAATTTGTCAAAAAAAGCATTAGTATGAGCCATGGTTTTAATCAGCAGACATTTAGTACCCAGATTACGAATGTGGCTCTAAGACATTACACAAAACAAATGCCACGTAAGAATGTGAGCCTGCCATCATTGGGATACATGCGGCCTGCTGGACTCAAGGCCTGGGTGACTATGAAAATGATTTGAACTCCCATGAGCAGTTGGATTTAAAGGGCCTTCAAAGACTATCCAATTCTGCTGCCTGAGACTCTCATTTGCTTGCTGGCTTGAAACTGTTGATCATCTTTGAGGCTCCAACATATTTTAATACCTATATAAGTTAGTAATGTTTGCATGCTCTTTAGGGAACAAATTATTTGTGAAATATACATCTACACATGTTTGCTCAAATAACCTAAATAATTTTAGAATCAAAATGTGTTCAATTTAAAATCTATTTTGATGTCATATAAGTTCCATTTCATATAATCAGCTTAGTGTTCAAATAAAGGAAATATTTTGCAATTCCAAACTATTATGACTGATATTTTCCTTTAGTCCTTATTCCTCTTTTTCTCTCCCTTTCATAAAGTGACCAAACGTCCTGCTTTTTAACAATTTTTCCCACATTCAGTTGTGTTTTAAAATTAGATAAATATATTACAATACTATTTTTGCAGTCTATAAACATTTTTGTTGCTCCATTTGGACCAAATTTTAATCAAGAACTGCCCCCACTCCCCCAGTCAATGGTGTCCTGCTTAAAATCTGACCACTTAGGTCACTTAGTAAATCCAATCATTTATATACTCTGGCAATGCTTTAAATGATACTAAAATGCTTTGCATAAAGAACCACCTTTATTAGATTTTTTTTAATTCGAAGAAAGTGTTTTCATCAAAATGGTGCTAACCAGTCAAGAATAGCAACTTGATTTCAAAGCACCTTTATGCTGACTACAAACATGAAAATTAGTCATACTACTGCTGGTATGTTTATCATAAATTATCCTTCACAAAGCAGTTATCTTCATCTAAAAACAGTTTGACCCACATATAATAATCATTAAACTTTACCCTATAAGCAGTTCCAAAGGTAAAGATGGCAAACATTCATTCTAGCACAGAAAAATTTAAATGACTCATTCAAGATCACATGGAAAGTCAGTGGCAGGCTTAGACAGAGAATTTTCCCCTTTACCCTAGCCTAGATTTTTGTGTATTTTAAATGGACACATCTTGCTTCCAGGGTAAATGGATGATCTTTTTTAGTATTTCCTTCTATTTAAGATTGGGGGGGGGGAATCTCAATTTGCTTTTGTTTTTTTAATATTAAGCAAGAATACTTCATATTTCTTGACAGCGATTATTTTTAATTTACTATCTATCTCAAGAGCCAGGCTGGACTTTAAGGATAAGGATAGGATTTAATTTGTGAATTGCAGGGTCCAACTATAATTTTCTTTTCTTCCAAGGTACACTCAGCCTGCTCCCTTCACATATGAATTTCCATCAGTCAAAAGGCCTTTTCTGATCCTGATGTTAAAGAAATTTGATGTAACTTTAAATCACTCAACTGTTTAAAAGCATGGTTGGTTAATTGATCCATTTTTTCTAACTTTTATTATGCAAGAGTGTAGTGTATGATTTTTTAATATGTCAAACCAAACTCACTGTCTCACTTGGTAAAAAAAGTCATTATTAGCAAGAAATGCACAAAAATGTGCCATGACTAGAAGTTGCTAGTACAAAAAGTATTCTCTGCAGGGTCACTTTGAAGTCTGAGAACCTGCAGAAACTCAGGAAATGTTCTTTAAAAGAACAGGTCTCATTATTTCAAATTCCTTTCGCTGTTTGTGATAAATCCAGACATGTATCTACTAAGATATTTGCATCATCATCCTTCCTCCATCTTAGAGTGGAAATAAAGAGGAAGACAATGGAAATGTGTATTTTGAACCTAAACTCTGTAATGCACTATTGCTAAGCAGTAAAACAAAATCTCTCAGGCTAATGTACAATAATTTGAGAAAATTCACTTAGGAAATTTGAATTAGCTTCAATTCAATAATTTTGAGAGGAGATGTGAACTGGGTTAGAATATATATTTTACTAGGAAAAAGAATGTATACATGTGGGGCTAAGCCCCGGTGGCATAGTGGTTGTGCGTGGGACTGCGGCCCACTGGGATGGAGGTTCAATTCCAGCAGCGGCTCCACAGGAGCAAAGGCTGGGCCTCCTACTCCCACCACCAGAGGACAGTGATGCCCAAAAAACAAAACCAAAAAAGAAAAAAAAAAACAAGAGCGTATACACGTATAAAAAAAGTTTTCAAAAAATCATGGAAAAATGGAATCAAAGGACAGTGGAATAACTTCTGAATTTTTTGAAGCCCTCATGTCTGTGTGTGTGAGAGAGTGTGTGTGTGTACATAGGCGAACCCAAAACAAAACAAACTTACTGCCATAGACATTCCAATTCATAGTGACCCTATAGGACAGCGGTTCTCAAATAGTGGGCTGTGACCCCTGAGGGAGGCGAACGATCCTTTGATAGGCATCACCAAGACCATGGGAAAACCTACTTCTGATGGTCTTAGGAAACGAGACACCACTTCTCTGTCCGTCTCCAGCAGGAGCTCTCCATATGCAGATACACCCACATACAAGTACCCAGCGTGAAGGCTATTAGCCATGTTACACCACGCTTCAAGACAAACTTTCATTTATTTGTCATTAGAAATAAATATTGCTCAATATATAATTATATAATATTTTTGTAATTAGTCACTATGTTTTAATGATGTCCAATTTATAACAATGAAAGTACATCCTGCCTATCAGATATCTATATGATGATTCATAACAGGAGCAACGTTATAGTTATGAAGTAGCAATGAAAGTAATGTTGTGGCTGGGCGTTAGCACCACCCTTGGAACTCTTTTGAAGAGTGGGGCCTGAAGAAGATTGAGACTCACTGCTCTGGGAAAAGGAGAAAATCTCTGTGAGTTTCTGAAACTGGAACTCTGAACTAGAGTCACAGCCTCCTCCTTCTCCCACAGTGGCCTGGGGGTCGACGCAGCAGCTCCTGACACCCCCAGGCCTCCTCCTTCACGAAGGAGAGTAAATAGAAAATATTACTGCCGGAGTTCCAGCTCATACACGGACAGACTGGTTGCAAACAACATATTTCTTAAAGACAATGGATTCTTTCCCCCAAACTTTTGAAGTGCCCTCTTATATACACATGGCCCCAACCAAACCAAACTCATGACCACACTCAATTCTGACACACAGCGACCCTAGGGGACAGGGGAGAGAAAGCCCCTGTGAGTCTCAGGGATAGAAAGTCTTGACTGGGTCCCTCATACACGCAGAAAGGTAAGTCGAAAGTATAGGTGCAAAATCATAAAAATCTTGACTAAACAACCAAAGTAGCTAAATATGCAGCTATGCTTTCTTCAACACATTCTCCACCTATGTCTGCATACTTCTGAAGCCGAGGTTTCAGTGTCTCTTCAGATTTCCTGAAGAATTCTGCAGGCCTGGGTTTACTGCACAGTCACGATGGTAGTTTTTGACATGGAGGAAGGACAGCTTTAAACCTTGCTTCGCTGAAATATTCCTTGAGTTTGGGCAACAAATTATAAAATGACCAGATTGTAAGCAGGACACCATTGACCAGGGGGTAGGGGTAGGGGAGTGTCTTGATTAAAAAACTCGGTTCATAGAATGCAAAAATAGTATTGCGATATATTTATTTTAATTTTAAAATGCCGCGGGATGTTGTTGAATTGTTAAAAAGCGGGACGTCTGTCACTTTAAAAATAACTCTGAAAGGGTAAAATCTGGGCTGGTTGGAGGATCCATTGGATAAGATTTCCACCCCCACCCCCACCCCCACCCCCCACACACATACGAAAAAAAAGTTCTCACCAAACAGACCTTGCTATCCTTGAAGAATGGACAAGTATGTTGTCATGGTGGGGGGGTGTCTTCCTAAGCACAGCTTTCATGGCCTTTTTCTCACAGATGCCGTTTTGGATTTTGTTAAACCTTCTTCCTGAATAGCCCTGTAACCACCTTGTGTCCTGAAAAGTGCCATTAAAGATGATTAAACTCCAACAGCAACGAAGCATGGCCCTCATAGCTTATGCACTTGCCTCTCTCACCCGTGGATTTCACTGGCCCAGCGTAGCTCCTTGGAAGTCATTGTTCTGATAGAATCATTTTGAAGACACCCAGGAAGAAGCCATGTGCGTTGGACATTGAGAGACCTTGCCCTCAGTGATTCACTGGTCCCAGAGATGTGTTTAAACCCATTTTAGTTTGTTTCAGAAAAACCTGTACATGAATGAACTAGAACCGTGGTAGCAGTACTTTTTGAATGGTGTGTGTGTGTGTGTGTGTAGACATGTATGTGTTGTTTGTCCCTCAATAATGACTGTGGAAAGTAGGAAAGACACAGTGTGTTTCATGAACATTTATTTCAGCCAATACTTTCTCTCCTCCTGATGCTTTGTGGCATAAGTGAAGACATGATGTCCTTGGCTTCATGGACGTTTGGCTCATGTCTTAAGATTCTTTTGTAGTCAGTTTTTTTCTGACACTTCCTTTGCTTGCTCTCTCCTTCTCTCTTCCCCTAATTAGGCCACTTCTTTCTTTCTATCCTTCTTGCTCTAAATATACTTGCTATGTCTATCGCGGCTATTGCTGCTTTTCCGCACTATCTTTTTTAAGCACAATGCCAATGCCATTTTCTTGTGATTTGTGAAAGTCTTTTTTTCCCTCAGTCCCTGCCCAGGCCTCCTACCCCCTGCCTAAGCTTTTCCCTTTTCTTCTATTATCTAGTGTGCTCTCTGTTATATTTCTAGCCCTTAAAGTTCACAGGACTCATGAGAAAAAGAAACTACAGCTGTGGTGAAACAACAGAGGTTTGCCCAAACCATGGTTATTTGGATTTAGTTTACCTTATTGCCTCAAAAAAAAATGGCTTATAATTGCGCTAGCCATGAAGGTGGACTTGGGGTACGGGTGCCTGCAAAAATAAAACAAAGGGTCTAGGGAAAGCACTTGTAGTATTCTCCTTGCTCTTAAGTCTTAAGACCTCCAATTTGTACTACCCCTGCGTCCATGGGATAAGATAAGGTATATTTACTTTATTTCCTTTGGTTGGCGAGGGAGTCGGATACCCCCAAATAAAAAATAATACAGCTCTGTGTACCCACTGAGCAGGAAGGCTCGATAGGAAGAAGATGGGGAATCCAGGCCATCTGAAACTGTAGGTGACAAGTAGAAGGGAAGCAGACTCCATCTGAGTGAGACGCTTGCAGTCATACACTGAGCACTAGAGGAAAGCACTAGAGGAAAGCCGAGACCACCCGGGCATGAGCGGAGGAAAAACTACCGGAGGAAACAGGGATCCAGTACTCAGTTTGGACTTGCACCCTCCAAAGCACTTCTTTGCTGATGACTTAAAAAAATCATTCATGTTATCTGTGCTGTTATATGTTTTGCTTTTATTTAATGTCCGCTTCATGGTTCACATGCAGTGTCACTTGCCTGAGTGTATCCTCCTTACTCTGCAGATGTAGGCCTAAGGTGTCCAAGGAGAGCAAGTTAGTATTGATCACCATTTCTTATGTTCATGCTGCAAGTAAATACCTTTTGCGTATACTTAAAAAAAAGAAAGAAGAAATAGATTAAAAGCCCTAATAGGGAAATATCTGATTGTTGCAAATATCATTGGGTCTATTGTCTTTCTCATTTATTCTGCATGCATGTGCAATATATCTTCTCGTCTTCTGACCTATGGCGGAAAAAAAACCTGCTTATAACTGGGAGCAAGAACAAGAAAAATCAAAACTATCATAAATGATACTACCAGGAATACCAAATTAGGTTCCCTGTAAACTAGAGCCAGAAGTTAATAGAACAAAGACCACTCCTGCAATTGAACTGGTAACCAAAAAAATTTTTATCATAAAACCACACCTGAATTAGTTTTCTGGGAAGGACAGAAAGTTTTAAAAAATGTAGATTCTAAATAAACCATTTTGGAAATTAAAGATGGACAAAAGCTAGAGAAAGACAACAAAAAGTTTGGGTGCTGCTATTTCATGAACACTGATC
Organism: Nesogale talazaci; assembly: GCA_004026705.1. Taxonomy (NCBI): domain Eukaryota; kingdom Metazoa; phylum Chordata; class Mammalia; order Afrosoricida; family Tenrecidae; genus Nesogale; species Nesogale talazaci. Next base: position 19,692 of record PVJH01022583.1, read on the forward strand.
TCTGGTCCCAAGTAGGGTGCAGATAGACATTCATACTCTGAGAATCTTTTAAAAAGAAATACTGCTGTGATAAGAGAAAAGGGAGCATTAACACTGAACAGTTTTTGAGCAGTGATATTTTGCCCTATGAAGTTCTGTAAAAACTGCTCTATACCAGTAATATTTAATTGTAGCATAAAAATTAAACACCATTTACTTGATATAAAATAGGGATAGTATGTAAATTAAGTAAGTTTCAATTCATGTCTTCTTACTCACATCTGTTGGCAGTTTAAATAGTTTAGTGTCATTAATTGTTATAAAAGTGCAAGATTTGCTGTATGCTTGCCACTTAGGACCATAGGCACAAAAGTCTAATTGAACTAAGTAATTAGTAATTTGTCATTTCCTATTGTCAGCAATTACTTTCCATTAGAAATCCTCACTGAAAATTCTAATTTGAAGTGAGGTTTGCATTTTATTGCTGTCCATCCAAATTAGTTTAAAATTGACAGCTACATTTTCATTTAAAAATTTAAAGTTATTAAATATGCTTGGAGAAACGGAAGCCTCCTCAGCTACACATAAGCTTGTGTGTGTGTGTGTGTGTGTCCGCGCACGCGCATGTATATATGTATTGATGCACATCAACACGTATTCTCTGAAAAGAATTTTTTTTTAAAAAGCCAAGACCAAAGGAGAGGCCTTTTGTGTTTCTAGAAGGGGTTTGTCCAAAGAACCTATCATCGTGGCCTCTGTAAAATCCAAGGCTTCTGGTTTTCACATTTGGGCACCGGTTCCCGTGGTGTTTTCCTCACCTGCGCACACACGGTCAAGGAAGCAGCGCACAGTTAGACTATTTTGTGCAGCTTCACTCTCTCTGGGAGATGGCTAGTGGATGGATTTGCATTTATTCTTTCTTCATGCTCCAGTAGCCAATCAACAGTGTCCCTTCTTTAAGTTCTGAGGAATGGTAACTAGGAGCTTAAAAGAATATGGTGGCGATTTATAATGAACACTGGTGCCCGGGGTGCTTTAAACTAGGGTAATCGGGGAGCCAAGCTTAGGGTTGGTTCCCTTTTTTAAAAGTTTGAGCACTACGTGTTCTCCCAACTAGACAGTCTCCCTCTCTTAAAACTTATCAAAGTCAGTTGCCCTTAAAGTACAGCTGGGTTTCTTTAATGAATCTGTGCTAGGCTAGGCTTCCAAGAGTCAAATTAATGGGGTGAAAAGAAGGCTTCACATATTTATTCTCTTTCTCTCTGGCTCATTGTAAAAATCCTGCAACTGTTTTCCTACAAATCTTTAACTAAAAGGTTTGAGTTGATAAACATGTCCCTGAAGACCCCAAGGTTTTAAATGAGACTAATAAAAGTTGCTTGGAGAAGGAAATATCCAAATATTTATTGTGATAAAACCAGCAGTGCCCATAAAGAACAGACCTGCTTTATTAATCTAGAGTTAAAATTACATTCCCTAGCAAAAGACAATGAAATTTCACAATTCTATAATCAATATTCATTAGCAAACAAGGTGGTGTGGAATAAATACATGTCTGTATTCATTGACGTGATAGGGATTTGTCCCTTTTTACCTAAGTTGTCTGTGTGAATGTGATAATTCACTTGTAATAGAAATGGTAAAGCATTTCTCTGATTTTTTAGAATAACACTCTAATCATTACTCTAAATTCACATACTTTCACAGAACAAATTTTCTACACTTACCCCTTTTGTAACTAACTACATCTATCACACATCTGTAACACTTAAGTGAACATTAATTAGTGCTAATTTACAATCAAATTCCAATGGAGAAGCAAATTATGTTTTCTTGAACATCAAAAGTCTTTATCACGACCATTAAGATGAAGAATGCCAGAACATCTTAATTATTTCTGCTTATAAAAAAAATGTTTTCCACAAATCTTCAAAATGCACAGAAATGTTCTAGAAAGCCCCCCCACCCCCCCCAAAAAAGGAAGAAGAAGACGTTAGTCTCATTTGAATTTGGTTGTAACTTAGTGCTTATCCAGCTCAGTAAATATCTAGTTCTCTTTTCTGTATTAACAGCAGAAGCAATTGCTTGAAAAGTCCAAAGCAAATGTGTCCATTGGGTTTATTGGGAGTTGAAATGCACTTAAGAATTTTCACTTGCTCTAAGGTTTTGCTACATAAATCTAAGATTATCTGCAATACATGAACCAAAAATTAGTTAGACTGCAAAATATCTGCCTCCTTACTTGGATCCTGATTTTTATAGACGCCCATCATTCTGAAACAATGTGTTTTCACTGAAGAAAAATACGCAGCAGACACTTAACAGAGTGTTATGCTGCTCGTTCGGAAATTGTGCGTAATTGCCAATAAGGCACTGAAGAGAACAGAGAATTAAATTAAAAGTTCAATAAACACTGATCAATAGTCTTGTAAATACCAAGTCTATAAAATGATCTTCCTTTTAAATGTAGTTATACCACGGGTACATGTTCCATATTTTGGAGCTCAGCTGATCATTTTAAACTCTAGTTAAACTTGTTTCTATTAGAAACATGCCAGAAATCTAGGAAGACGGCCAGGTAGGATTTTTTTTTTTTTAAGGACTAAGAAACCAGAGGAAGAAAGATAAAGCAACCTAGTTTCTCGAACTGCTGCCGTCTCCTGGTGTAGTGTTAGCTCACAATCCTCTGAATAAAGAAGTTGTCTCTGTCTAAGATGTAAATAAATCAGAAGCCTCAGTTACTTTACCACTAGCTGTTTGTCATTCAGGAAAATAATGGTTAATCAATGTCTAATCAATGAAGATGTGTAACATATTAGTTTGCAGTCCTTCATCATCCTATTTTCTTCAATTGCCTGGGGGTTTGTGTTCAGTACTTACAGAATCGATTACAATTGAGAGTGATCCTTCAGCTCGCGTTGAGAGCTGTCAGCTGTGCTTTCCACGAGGCCGTTTTACTCTCGTGTTTCATACGCGACGCTAATATGTAGCTGCATCTGACAAACTAGCTTCCACGGTGGAACATAGCATGGGAAATGCTTAAGTAACTAATTGTATCACTACATGTCACTTGATGAAACGAAACTTTTCCTGACTTCACAATAATCATAAGCATTACAGGCTTGCTGTGGAAAATTAAAGGGAAATAGGCGCCTGCTTCAGTCTGATCATGCCTGCAGGGAAGGTCTACGAAAGGCAACGACCAATAATGCCTTTATAAATAACCACTCAGGGGCGGAGGGGGGCGGGGGAGGGGAAGGGAAGGGGATGATTCCTCAATTTTCATAGAAAACATTTTCCCAAATGAGCCAGGTGGATCCTCAACTCCTGTCCAGGCAATCTCCCAGCTCCACGTCTCAGGGACCCCGAGGGGAAAGTAGGAGCCACATCTTTTTGACACATCGCTTCTAAGAAACAACCTTTTATAGCTACGCACGTTTAAAGTCCTAAGAAAATATTAATTGTCTGACAATTCTGTTTTCCTTGTCGTTTATAAAAATGAATCACCAGCGTATATATTCTAAAGAAAGACTAAACTCGCATTAATAAGGGGTGGGTGAGTAGGGGTGGGAGATTTTTCGTTCCTTTCAACAACAAATTATTGTCCAGCTGTGGAGTTCTTTGCCTTAATTACTGTGCTGGTGATTTGTTTTGGAAGTTGCACCGATGACAATCACACAGGCATTCCTTAAAAGTAATAACTATACAGTATTTCTGCATTTGGGGAACTTGACCATACGGATTTTCAAAGAACCCGGTGTCTCCTAGTATCAATTCCAACAGCACCCTCTAGTGCTCACAGCTTGAAGCGCCTTACGGAAGGCGGACAAGTCATTAGTATGCAGCTCTAACTCATTGACACTTGCTTTATAGCCAATATTAAGAAACTTTAAAAAGTATATCCATCATCACAAGTGACCTAAATGTGCTCTTAAACTTTAAAATGTTCTAATATCATTCTGTGATCTAGCATACCAGAGAAATTTAAGAATGATCTAAGATTTTTTTAAGTTATAATAGTGCATTAACTTTATTAGAGTATTCTTCAACGATGCATTGTCAAATTTTATGGATATTTCGGGATATGTTTTAATTGTTTGAATTGCTAGAATCGTAGAAAAACTTAATTAATGACAACATATTAATGGTTCTTTAAGGTTGCTTCATGTTCAATGCCAGAAAGAACAGTGAAATATTAAATTTATGTCATTTCCAGTAATTGAGGGAAGGAAAAAAGTGATGTCTGTCTTCAAGTATTTAATAAATATGACTTTCTAAAGTAAAAAATGAAGATTACAGTGGATGATTAATTGATCACTTTGTTTCCTCTGGTTTCAACCCCTGCGTTTCACAAATACAAATCCCATGATGGTCTTAAATACTTTGGGCCTACTGAAAAACTAAAGGGATATCTGAGCACATGTATTATTAGTATTGGAAATATAATTTCATGATTAAAAATAGATAGCAGAGAAGACATGTGTATTTAGTTTTAAATAATAGTATTCCGTCAGCTTGGTGTGCTAAATATGTCCTGAAGGAATTAGAAATTCTAAATTTGGTGTAATCCTTCATTCAGGCATAAACTATGCTTATATAAAACAAGTCCCTAGTTAATGTGGCCAAAGAAACAAAGAAGAAGAAGAATTCATTCTGTAATTAGATTAAAGTGATCAAACCCAAACAGGTTTGTGCTGGCACAATATTGTAAGGAAAGTCGGAGAACAAAATGGTCAGAGACAGCCAACCCCAGAGGGCATTTTAACCACAGAAAGAAGGCTAGAGCTTACTCCAAGTATCTGGAATGGAGTTTGCTTCCTTTACACCCAGTTTTCTCATTGGGGAATCAATTTGTGCTTACATCCCGAGATGTTCCAGCAAAGCTATAAATTACCAGACTCCTTCTCCGTGATGATTAGAACATTCCGTGCACACCCAAAACCCAACAAGCAAAACCTGACAAGCCTATTATGCAGGGCTTAATACACACGAAAAGTCTTGGTGGTTCAATGCCTAAAGCACTCTATCGCTGGGTCCTTTAGCACTTAGGTTGGTGATTTGAACCCACAAATAGCTCTGAGGAAATAGAAACCTGGCATTTGCAGTAAAGGGAAACCTATAGCACACTTCTACGCTGCCCTGGAAGCTTGCTTGGAGCCCTGGTGGCTTAATGGGCAGCACATGGGGCTGCTAACGGAAAGGTTGGCTGTTCTACTCCACTAGCGGACCCACTAAAGAAAGATGAGGATTTTTGCTCCCATCCTGATTTCCAGCCTCCGAAACTCACAAGGGCAGTTCTACTCTGTCCTAATAAGATGGTTGTCCATTGGAAACTACTCAATGACAGTTGATATAGGGGTGGCTAGGCTTAATCACACACAAAAAATTCAACATAACCAATCAGGTCCAGGCTAAGCACAAATACATACAGTAACTCTCAAAAAATTCGAACTCTAACTGGGTGGTCAGTAAACTTGATCAAAGTTTTCTCTATCACTCACGGCTGTCAGTTGAAATGCGAGGAAGGACCCCTTTTAGCTGGAACGCTTATGCACGAGGCTCACACACACATCAGGAACAAACACTTGTCGTCTCCTTAAATTGCATTTTTACCACAAGCACCTCCAAAATCAAGTGGATGCACTATAAAAGGCAAACCAGCAAAGGAGTATGTAAAAAAAAAATATTCCGCTGTCGTGCACAGCTACCATGGGAGGTGAGCCGCCCTGTCGAACGTCTGCACTTTGATTCGAGAGCTGTGATAACGATGAAAAAGTTAATGGATTTTTATCTCTATCAGCCTGATGATCATAGCCCTTGTTATTTTTATTATTTTTAAGAAGGGGATTGCTGCTGCATGAATATGAAGGCGCATATTCACGGCATATCTTAGATTTATAGGTACAAGGGTTACAAAGCCGCCTTTCGGAGGTAGATAAATTGAGTCCCATGCAGTTTACTATGTAGGGGTCTTTCAAATGAGATGGCAAAAACGGAAATCCTGCCTCTACTGTGTGGACATTAAAGATGCCTGAGCACCTTTCGGCAGAGTCGGGGCTTGTCACCAGGCCACGGGGCACATTCCTGGGACTTACCTTAATGTCCAGCAGCCTGCTTTTCTCCACAGGGCATTCATATATTAGATAACCTGGAAACTTCAGTACACTTATTCAATTTATTAAAATTCTATCCTAACGGTTCTGAAAGTATATTCTTTTTTCTTTTATTTCTTCCTTTAATTCTTTTTTTTCTTTTTCAGCAAAAAGAAATCCAAGGTCCCCTTAGGTGAAGTTACAGCAATGATGGTTACATGAAATCAAACTTCCTTCCAAAATATTTGATTAGCCCTTTTGGGACACAAATGCCCACAGTATTAATTCTATTTAAAAAAAACAAAAACACAATCTATAATATTAAAAAAAATCTTATAAGCTTTGATCCATGCTTTCTGATACAGGTAATGTAAAATAAATGATATAATCTACAAAACAATGACAAATGAAAGACTTGGAAAAGGTTATGGTTTGACAAGGTAACATTTTTGAAATCTGGACACCAATCAAATTGATGTAACTATTGGTGATGCAACTCTCTTTGACACTAAAGTCTTTACCACTGTCTAAAACGTATAGAAGAGCCTATTGTGATTGCTTAACGTCAGCTTTTGTTCATAAGCTCTTTCATAAAACTGAAACCAGGAAAATGATTTAAAGCAGTTCAATTTGTCTATTTACCTTAATCTTTAACTATTCCCATATGTCTGGCTACATGATGTATGACTCTTCATAAACCAATTTTTCAAAGATATACAAGACAGAAAAAAGTCAGGCTCCTAACCTTTCATGCACTGAACTTTTATAGAGCACTAGAAAACAGAATGCTTTGAGGTTAGAGAAGGGGGGACACAACAAGGAGAGGTTATTTTCTTTCTTAGTAAGTATTTGCATCAGTGAACGTAGAGAATGTGTGTGCTCATTTATAAGTAAGGAAGAAGGTCTTTTGATAGTCCCACCAACAAATATCAATGGCAGAGATTAGAGTTTTTTGTTTCAAAGATGACAATCCTCAAATTAAGATCATTAAATTCCTACAGATCCTGTGATTGTGGTAGGAAGACTGTGCTAGGTATAATACCACTCAGCAAGAGTGAGTATAAAATAAGAAGTGTAGAACAGAGAGCCTTTACAGAATCACTCTCATTGTGAAGTTGCTTTACCTAGAATCTTAGAGTAAAAGGCAGCTGGCAAATACAGTCAGAATTGAAATAGAAAGTTCTGACTTTTTAAAGTATAACAAAAATCACTAAATGTATTTTAATCAATCTATATGCCGGTGTAAAGATAAAACTATAAATAAATTGCAGTTTCTTGTCATTCATGAACCACTATTCATTGAACATGTAGTTGGGTGCTCAGAGGTGGATAACCCACGGTGAACAGAACAGATCCACAGCCTTGTCCTGCTGGAGCCCTTACCCCAGTTTAATTTGATGTTAAACTGGGATAGCAGCTTCAAGATCAATACTATCAGGCTGTTTGAAAGCCGGTGTAAAAATGAAGCTTTTTCCACTGTTTTTGGTGCTTAAAGTCTACAGAACTTGGTTCTTATGTAAATTTCAGGATAACTACAATGTCCTGACTGGTTTGTCTAAATTATAAAACATAGCCTTTGCTCATGTAAAGGCACAAAACATTATACTTCTTGTGATAAATATGGAGTGTTTTTTTACACAGGGAAAGAGCTGACACTTTTTTTAGATCGCTAATGAATTGTCAAGCTCAGTTCCTGGCACTTTGTTATGAGATGCAAGGATCAACATTTCATCCCAAACATTTACAGCAGGTCACAATCAGCCAAATCATTTCATTCAATTGCAGAGTCTTTATCTTAAAGTAGATGATGGTAAGATAGAAAATCCAATGAGCAATAGAAACTAATTCTTATTTCACTGTTCTAATTAGTCAGCTCATACCACCATTTTGCTAAATGTAATTAGATAAATAGCAATTTCCTTCAGCAGATTTGGTGAATAGGTCCTCAGGAACTTATGCATTAATTGATAATTCACAATATTTAAAAGTAACTTCTTAAAAATTGACTCCTGTTTTATAAAAAGTTAAATTTATCAACTGAGGTGGGGAATTTTAATGCACTACAGGTGGAAATACATATGAGATCTGTGTGTGATCAGAAAATTGACAAAATTATCACTTGCGTTCTCAATAGTACCACAAACCAGTTTGATTATTTCTCTCTGATTTAACCAAAAAGCCATAAATGCCAAACTAAGATTTTAATTGCAACTTTTAAAGTACATAGATGATATGTCTAATTTATGCACTGATTGTCATCCATGGGATAGGAAAAACAGTGAAAATCTATCTGTTTGTTTGTTTTAATCATTTTATTGAGGGCTCACACAACTCTTATCACCATCCATATATACATCCATTGTATACCCAGCACATTTATATATTTGTTGCTATCATCATTCTCAAAATATTTGATTTCTACTTAAGCCCTTGGTATTAGATCCTCATATTTTCCCTCCCCTTCCCTCCTCCTTCATGAACCCTTCATAATTTATAAATTATTATTATTTTGTCATATCACACACTGTCCAATATCTCCCCTCACTCACTTCCCTGCTGTCCGCCGTACCCCAAGGAGGAGGTTATATGTAGGTCCTTATCACCAGTTCCCCCTTTCTACTCCACCTTCCCTCCACCCTCCCGGTAATGCCACTCTCACCCTTGGTCCTGAAGGGATCATCTGTCCTGGATTCTCCATGTTTCCAGTTCCAATCTGTACCCGTGTATATCCCCTGGTCTAGCCATATTTGTAAGGTAGAATTGGGATCATGAGAGTGAGGGGGAGAAAGCATTTAAAAAATAGAGGGAAAGTTGCATGTTTCATCATTGCTATACGACACTCTGGCTCACTGGTCTCCTCCCCACCACTCCTCTGTAAGGGGATGTCACATTATCTGTAGAAAGTCTATCTTTAAGCATATATACATGGGCACTGTTGCTACGTGCTCTTGATTCTGCTCCAACAGAGCAAAATGCTGTCCAGTCCTGCACTCTCCTCAACCACTGCAGGCTTGGGTCCATTGCTGGAACCCCTGGGTCACTGCATCTCATGGAGGGTCCTTCTCTTTTTTACCGACCCTTGACTTCACCACAGGAGATGTCTTTCACCAGGGTTTGGTTCACTCTTACAAAGTTTCACCATCCTCCATTTCAAGGGGCATTTGGACAATACTTTTTCTCAGGCAGATGTGTCCTTTCTTCAGGCAGTCTACAGTATATGTTATGATCTTTACCAACTCTGTGATGAAAAGACAATGATTCACACACACACACACACACACACACACACACACACACCCTCACTTATCAACATGGCGATACTTCCAAGACAAGGCTGTTATTTGTGCCCCAACCAAGTTGACACATAATCTTGACCCTCACAGCTACTCACTATTATGCCTGCATAAAATCTGGGTGTACTTAACTGCCAGACATACATCAATAATGTGCAAATTAGAATACTAGATTTTTAAAATATTCTCATAATTGCAAAATATCAGCTAATGAAATAGTAGATATTTGAAGAGTAGATGCATAATTTTACTATTATCCTTTCAGTTCTCAAAGCACAAATATAACAAACCTTATACTTTTGAAAATAAGAAGCCTAAACTTTACAAAATAGGTGCTTGGATTGATGATGCCAAATCATTTTACATTATGATGTCGAATCAATATGCATTCTCGATTATCAAAACTCTCAAAGAAGTTTACTTAAAAGGTGAAGTTATAAAGAAAGTTTTTATGTTGATAAGCATTAGAAAATCATTTATATTTTTCCATTGGTTGGAATTCTAATTTCTAAATCAAATGCAATTCAAATTCACAAAGTTGGCATTTTAAAGCACCTTGTAGTAACTATCTAAATAAAAGCGCTTAATAATTAGAAATTAAAATATGTTTAATGAAAACATACCACAATTCTCAGAATGTAGTGAAGAGCAGAAGCATATATATTATATTTGTTAAGTGACTCAAGCCTTCATCCTTAGACATCTTACCACTGACCACATTTTGACTCAATGGCAAAGTGAAGAAGGACAAAGAAGAAAAAGAAATTAGACAAGCAGCATGCGCTATCTCTTACACCTGCCTATTTGCTTTTTGATAATGGAGAGACTTTAGGAGAGGGAAACAGATGAGCATTTAGCTAGACTTACCAAACACACGGGATTAGTGCTTACCTTTAAATTTTTCAAACCTTAAATGTTGTAGTAAATTGTTACTTAAAGAACAATGAAATTATTTTAGACACATTTAACCTGAACTAAAGATGATTAGATTTTGTATTTTAGCTTATTAAAATTAATACTTTTTAAGCAACTATTTGATGGAAAATAATCTCATTTACAATAGTTTTCTCTCTAGATTTTTTTATCACTCTTTTTAAAACTTCCAGTGTACTAGAGAAACTGACTGTGGATCATGTATACAATGTAGGGTCAATGCTGTATTGAATTTCCAGACCATTTTCAGACTACCTTCTGGCAATGGAAGCATTTTGACCACTGACACTCCCTGTGGGTATATCTGACTATCCTGGTACAATGCACCGTTCCCCATTATTGAATCTACAACATACTGCTGTAGGTTATTCATTGATTGAGTATTTAAGTATATTCTTCAGGAAAAAATAGAGAACTAATCTGTAAGCAATCACATAAAATAGAAAATCAGCAGAATTCCTGCTTCAAAGATGCTTTGAGCTATAGGACTTAATTATGTGCATTCTTTGATTATATTGTGTCACATTCGATAATGGTGTATAGGATTTCTATTTCTTTATATCTCCGTAGACTCTACTTAGTGTTTCATTACACCATGCAAGGAAATAAGAAAGCACCTTCAAAGATAAGCGCTTAGAGCAAAAAACACACCTATTCCCCTTTCTAAAGTAATATATTTTGCATGGCTCAAGAACAGTTGCATTTGTCTGAACTGGGCTGCATTGTGAGAATAAGCGTCAGGACCTCTTGCACACCCTTATTGAACAATCCAGTGCCTGAGAATGTGCGAGGTTGCTTGTGAGAACTTGAGAGAGCAGACGACTCTGCCTCTGTGCACACTGGCCTTCTGCCAGTGAGTATTCAGGGCAGCTTCCTAACGTAAACCCAGCTCAGCTGTAGTGCCCATAGCAGGGAATCTGGAAGAGTGGGAGAGGAGGAAGAGAGAGAGAGAAAGCATTCCCCTTTAAAATGCACTTTCTCTTTCTCTTTCCTGAAAACCTGGATGTGTTTTCTTATTTTGCTAAGAAAAGATTTTCTGAGGACACACTCTACTGCCTGACAAATCAGGCTGGTTTCTTGTAGTTTGAATTAGCTCAGTAGGCTTTCAATATTTTAACAAATAAATAATATTAAAATGTTTAATAATAGTGTAAAAATTTTAAAACATGAATGCTAAGAGAGAGAGAGGTGTATGTGTTTGACATAAAATGCCTGACTTAAAAGGGGGGAGGGGGAGGGCAGGGGAGGCAGTAGAGATATCTTTTCCAGTCTTTTATAATGTCATGTTTTCTTTGAACCTTTTAGAAATTATACTTTGGTATTGTTTGGCCTTATTCTGTTTTATTATTTTCTGTTCCTTTGTCAGGAACACTCTCATTGAAGGGACTAACTGCATAGCAGGGGGAAAGACCCCAAAATATTGTGACCAATCAACCTAAAATAGCACTTGTACCTGAATCCTTTTCCTCAAATCCCGCAGCAGCACTGATTTTGGGTGTTGATGTTTTCAATGAACTATTTTTACATTAGTGGTGGTTTCAAAGACATACGGAAGATGTTATCACTCTACTGGTTTACTCATATCATATGTAGTTCGGTAAAACCTAGAATTTAATCCAACTAATGAAACAAATGCTTGGGAATTTTGAGAGTTAACTAAATATAGTCATCCCCGTAATTTAATTCTAAGTAAGTCTTTTATTGGTGTTACTTTTAAAATTAAAAATATTCAGGGAACAAAATGCAAGTTTAACAAATCAACAAAGAGCTAATAAGAGGAAAAGCATAGCATCTGAACCTTTTTGGTCAGTGCTCCATTGTCATTTCTCTGTCTGCCCAAGTTTAGAGAGTTCTTCAAGTGGAACACTCAGTATCAGTTAATCTATGTCATTGGCAAGCCAAAGGCCTGTATGTCTAGGGATGCGCCCCACCACAAAGGACTTTGCACTCTGAAACTGTGTTGCAGAAGTGGGAGTCTATTACACATGACAGTGTAAATAAAATATGTGGTTCATGTGAGCTATTTTAATTGCATATATTTCACTAGTTCTGTCCCTCCTCAGTTATGAACAACTTTTAAAAGTCATAAAAACAGAATCCTTCCCAATTTGGAGTCAAGGTTCAGCTTTCAGAGGTACTTTTTCCCCCCAGAGTTACTTTCATTAGAGAGAAATTATTAACTGTATGTTTTATATTCTTGAAAATGCATATATTTAACCAAGATATTCAGAAGGGCACTTGGAAAGCCCCCCAATAACTTTAAATATAATTAATTTTATTCCCCAAATGTAATATCTTTATTTAATTTAAGAATTTTGCTTCTTCTAAAAATGTAATAATGTACAATTATAATGCAATAAAATAATGTATATTGTACAATAACTTATACATTGTAATGTATGTTTCATTGTAAATAATATACATTATAGCATAGTATAATGTAAAATGTAATAAACAAATGTAATAATGCTTATAGCAAAGAACATTCAATCCACTGAAGACCCATTCCACCAACATTTTAACATGATGTCCAAACATGTACCATTCTGAATTATCATCATTTTGTGAACCTATAATCCTTTAAAAACTGTGAAAACGTTTTAAATGCTTTTAATTTATAAGTGATATTTTATGCGGAGCCTAACTCTGATTGAAACCTACAGCAGACTTGCCATCAGTATTCATGACTAGGAACAAGGAGCAGAAAAGGAAATTGGGAGGAAACAAAAAAAAGGTTGAAGGAGAGACTTATATACAGAAGCTAAATAACAGGAAAACCTTTGTTCAAAAAGAATGGCACAAAATAAATAACAATGCCGAGTCGGACACCCTCAGCTCCCAGACGTGGGACAGCATTCATCTATAATTAAGCAGCACAGCTATAAACATGGCTACGTAGCTAACAGTGCATGTATCTCTTCTTCAGACTTTCAACATGTTACTATTGTGGAGACTTCCTGACTTTATTATAATCCCCCCAAGGACCTATTTTATGAAGGTGAGTAAATATTTTTGCTTCATATTTTAAAATTGCATCCTGGGCTGAGCCCCCGTGGCGTAAGTGGTTGAGTGCGGGGCTGCAGCCCGCGGGCTTGGCTGTTCAAATCCAGCGGCGGCTCTCAGGAGCGGGACTGGGTAGCGCCCACGACCACCAGAGGCAGTGATGCCCTCCCCCCAAAAAAATTGTATCCTGTGCGCCGTTGCCTAACTTCTGAACAACGGTGTGCCATGATGGAGCTTTCACTTGGGACAGCCACATGGGTCCTGCCAAACATTTTGTCCCCCAGGGTGATCTGGATCATCTTGGACAATTGGGGCAGTTGTATGAAAACCTAAAGGAGACTATTTTCACTAGGGTAAAGCGAGACCTTGATTCTGTTTATTCATGTCACTGGAGTTTATAATTCTTAACTCTAAAATAGAAAGCCTTTTATGACTCACCCAAGAAGATACTTCCCCCTAAAATGAAATTTTGCAGAAGTAGATAAAATCTGAATTTGCAAAGGGTTTTCAAACGTCATTAGTTTATTAAACAGGTGAGTTTGTTCATACTGACCAACGCCGATCTTTTTATATTTCTCTCTGATAAATCAAATAACCAGTGCGCATTCTGGTTTGAATGTTTGGCAGCATTAGTGACGTACCCACCCCAGAGACATAGGATATATTGCTACTATGTATGTAACAACCAGCTTTTAAATCCCTTCCAGTAAACGGAACTCACGGCCAGTGAGTTCATCCGGGCAGAAGAGCCCCTGCTGGGTTTCTAAGACTGAGTGGAAGGAGAAAACCTCATCTTTCTCCCGGGGAGATTTTGAACTGCTGGTTTCACATTGAACAGCCCAGTGCACAACCCCTACACCACCAGGGACCCCGACATTTCAAATTGGTTTCCTTATTATTAACGAGAGGGAAATAACTTTAAAAATGAACAATATCTGGTGGTGTGCCTGGATTGTCTCCTGGTTAGAAACTGAAGTCTGTTCAAAATGGAAGGGATCGAACTGTCGAAGAGCAAGTGCCATGTGACTGGGGGGAGCTAGAGGCAGAACTTTGCATAAGGTACTTGCAAAAATATTAAACTCTTCTATCTCAGATGGTCAGAAGTTGACTTTTGTGTGGGGATCAACATTTTGAATGAACAAAAAGCCACTGCCTCTAGTCATTTCTAACAGAAGAAATGCCCTCCGGGATGATCTTAGGAAACCTCAGCATAGCCCTCTGGAAAACCACTGGACATCAAGAGGGGTACAACTGGGCCCAGAGTATTTTCACAAGGAAAGCTTCTACCTAGCAGGGTCTCAGAGCTTCTCAAGTCCAACAGGATGAGTGGCAAATGGTGGTCCTTTCTGTGAACAGAGGCTACCTCGAAAACAATCCTCACACATGGACAACCTTGAAAGAACAACTCTGGCCACTATACAAAACTATAGCCTCTGTTTTGCACTCAATTTTGAATTCACAAGATTGGCAGAACTTTCCATAAGGTACTTGCAAAAATGTTAAACTCTTCTATCTCAGATGTTCAGAAGTTGATTTTGTGTAGGAATCAACAATTTTGAATGAACAAAAAGTCACTGTCCTCTAGTCATTTCTAATAGATGGTGACTGTATTTGGAAACTACTACATGTGGTTTCCAAAACTATAAGTCTTTGCCAGAGCGGACAGCCTCACCTTTCTCTTGCAGGGTGACTGGTGGGTTTGAACCACTGAACTTGTGATAGCAAGTTCAAAGCCACCAACAGTGACTAGCAGTGATTAGTCGCCCAGCAGTGCCACCAAGGCTCCTTTAAATAGTATGAAGCAATGCATTTTTTCATCACACCAGACATGAATTCCAATTGTCCCAAACATGAGACATGATGGATACGTGCCTTTAGCCACCATTTCCTCCTGGACCTCAGCTCTGAATACGCTGCCTAACACTCCACGTTTATTTGGAGAGAATTATAAAAGCTAATCCTAGTCCCAATAACACGAGTCATCCATTATCACAATACAGAGTGAAGACGCTACTGAAATTTTTAAAAATAAAATTAAAGTATGAAGGAGAAATAAGGATCCATGGTGGTGAGAGGGATAAGCGTCCCACTCTGCTAAAACTGAAGGATCAGCCATTTGAATCCACCCGCTCTTCCACAGACCAATGTGGAGATCTGCTTCCACAGAGATTGCAAGCACAAAAACCCGCGGGGCAGTTCTACTTCATGAAACCAACCCGACCGCACCTTCCAACAATGACAACGTCAAGCATAAGTTCAAATCATTGTATGAATTCATGGGAGAGGAACAGGTGCCTAACAGGCTCAAGGCTATGTGAGGACATTCTCTGTGTCTCAGAGAAGAAGGGTGACCCGGTGACTGGTTTACATTCTGTCTGATTGGGTCATCTGGAAAAAGAAATACTGGTATTTGAAGGCCAAAAGGCCAAAATATATGACTTGAGATCTGAGCAGCTCTTTTCTTCTGCCCTCTCTCTCAGAGCCCCATGAACCACCAAGCTGCTCGGTAAGCTGACGTGAGTCAGAGTAAGTTTGGGGCTAGGGGTCCTCAAGTTCAGTGATGATAATAATCAAAGCTCAAGACAGTGAACGAAATGTGGAGGGCTGGTTTTTTAATGTGTGAAGACAGAAAGATTGGGAGGAATAGATTAGCCAGATTAGCTTTAAAGCTTCCCTGACAGAACCTTTGAAAGGATTTCAGGAGGGTTTATTTGGTATTGACATATACATGTATTTTGCCTCAGCTGGAATGACTCCAAGTGGGCTGTCATGGTTGGTTGAGTAAATAATACATGCTTTAAAAACAATTATAAATCTGTATTCACCTGATGGACTTTGTATTCATTCCAGTCAATTGGGCATATAATACTCGTTTAAAAAAATAAGTACATATAATGCATTAAAAACTGCTTAAACACCCATTTAACCGGAGGGGCCAAAACAGCTCTAAAATGGAGCATGTGATTAACACTAATGGAAGTTATGCATATGTAATGACAGGAGAACCCCAAACCCTTTTAAAGGGCGCTGTGACAGGAGAATGACAACTGGGAAACACTAAGATTGAAGAGTTCTCTTGCCCTCTCAAACAATGTCTGCCCTCAAAGCAACCAGTCATCCCCTGGGTGGTGAATCAGGGGGTCTGAGGCAATGGAAACACTGATATTTAAGGGGAAATCATGTTAAGGAGAATGGCAGTAACCACTTGATGATAAATAAGGCAGCCCTGTAATTGGGTTGCATCTCTGTACTGAAACAGCTATTTACTGGCCATGGCTCCCATCCCACAGAAGATCTCACCTGTGATTCCTTCTTTCTAAATGCCAATCATGAGAAAGGCTGAGAGTTTACATTCTGAGTGAGCATAACTTGAAATGAAATTTACAATATCTTGGACT